>JADBJO010005463.1:102500-120000 GCA_016801955.1 Conus betulinus
CAGTCACTGTACAGACATCTGTGTCCACAGCAGCAGTCACTGTACAGACATCTGTGTCCACAGCAGCAGTCACTGTACAGACATCTGTGTCCACAGCAGCAGCAGTCACTGTACAGACATCTGTGTCCACAGCAGCAGTCACTGTACAGACATCTGTGTCCACAGCAGCAGTCACTGTACAGACATCTGTGTCCACAGCAGCAGTCACTGTACAGACATCTGTGTCCACAGCAGCAGTCACTGTACAGACATCTGTGTCCACAGCAGCAGTCACTGTACAGACATCTGTGTCCACAGCAGCAGTCACTGTACAGACATCTGTGTCCACAGCAGCAGTCACTGTACAGACATCTGTGTCCACAGCAGCAGTCACTGTACAGACATCTGTGTCCACAGCAGTCACTGTACAGACATCTGTGTGTCCACAGCACAGTCACTGTACAGACATCTGTGTCCACAGCAGTCACTGTACAGATATCTGTGTCCACAGCAGCAGTCACTGTACAGACATCTGTGTCCACAGCAGCAGTCACTGTACAGACATCTGTGTCCACAGCAGTCACTGTACAGACATCTGTGTCCACAGCAGCAGTCACTGTACAGACATCTGTTACCACAGCAGCAGTCACTGTACAGACATCTGTTACCACAGCAGCAGTCACTGTACAGACATCTGTACCACAGCAGCAGTCACTGTACAGACATCTGTGTCCACAGCAGCAGTCACTGTACAGACATCTGTGTCCACAGCAGCAGTCACTGTACAGACATCTGTGTCCACAGCAGCAGTCACTGTACAGACATCTGTGTCCACAGCAGCAGTCACTGTACAGACATCTGTGTCCACAGCAGCAGTCACTGTACAGACATCTGTGTCCACAGCAGTCACTGTGTACAGTCACTGTACAGACTCTGTCCACAGCAGTCACTGTCATCTGTGTCCACAGCAGTACAGACATCTGTTACCACAGCAGCAGTCACCGTACAGACATCTGTGTCCACAGCAGCAGTCACTGTACAGACATCTGTTACCACAGCAGCAGTCGCCGTACAGACATCTTTACCATCCCCATTCCTCTTTAATAAAAATGTGAGGTCCTCCCTCGTGCTGTGGGTCTTTACTTCCATTGTCGTCGTCGTCGTCGTCGTTGTTGGTTGGTTTTTGTGGTGGTGATGCTGGTCGTCACGATTGTTTTTGTTGTTATTGTTTTCCTTGTTGTCCTCATCGTTGTCGTTGTTGTTTTTGTTGTCGGTGTTGATGAAGATGATATGATGCTGTATTATCAAATGTTGTTGTCGTTGATTTTGTTTTTGTTGTTGCTGCTGTTGTTGTTATTGTTCTTGTTGTTGTTGATGTTTTTGTTGCTCTAATGGTCGTTGTTGCTGCAATGTGTGAACGGGTGCAGTATATCTCTTTATGACAACCTCAGCACGGTAAATCATTTGTCTGAACACCACCAAAAACATCAATCACAATTAACAAAAAATGAATGAATAAATAAATAAATAGATATAAATAAATAAATAAATAAATAAATAGACAAACTAGAATGAATAAACAAAACGCCTCTGAAATATACCAGATATGTTTGTATGGATGAATGGATGTATGGTTGGAGGGATGGATGAATGAACCGATCAATCTGTCAGTCTGTCTGTCTATCTCTGTGCGCGCGTGTGTGTGTGTGTGTGTGTGTGTGCGCATATGTGTGTGTGTGCGTGCGCGCGCGTGTGTGTGTGTGTGTGTGTGTGTGTGTGTGTGTGTGCGTGTAAGTTGAGCTTTGTAGTACTCAACGTTCGTAAACCGTTAGAGAAAAAAAAAAAAGACTTTTGTCCCTAGTCTGTGAGAGGTACCTGGCGGAACGGATGACATTAGGCTACTTCTGTTTACTGTGCCATTGTTCCAGTCCGCTGCCAATGGCAATAGTCTGTGAGAGGTACCTGTCGGAACGGATCACATTAGGCTACTTCTGTTTACTGTGCCATTGTTCCAGTCCGCTGCCAGTGGCAATAGTCTGTGAGAGGTACCTGTCGGAACGGATCACATTAGGCTACTTCTGTTTACTGTGTCATCATTGTTCCAGTCCGCTGCCAATGGGCAATAGCACAAGGCAGCACAGCTTTGTCTACATCTCCTTGTCTGTGCTTTTCTTCTCGTGTCTGTCTGTCTGTGTCTTTGTCTGCCTGTCTGCCTGTCTCTCCAGTCTGCTGCAAATGTCAATCAGCACAAGGCAGCAGTTTTGTTTGTCAACATGTCCTTGTATATGTTTTTTTTTTTTTCTTCTGTGTGTGTGTGTGTGTCTATGTCGTCTGTCTGAAACTCTCTCTCTCTCTCTCTCTCTCTCTCTCTCTCTCTCTCTCTCTCTCTCTCTCTCTCTCTCTCTCTCTGTCTCTCTCTGCGTTTAAACCGAATAAATTATGCGGCACAGATAAACTTAATACAAGAGGAGAGTCAAGTTGAATAAAACGTACTCGGACAGCAACACTGAATGAATTATGGCCAAACAACGTAATTAAATGAATGAAATCAATAAATGTAATTGAATAGATTGTTCTACCAATGTGAAATTAAATTCATTATTCTCCCACTTACGCTCTCACACACAAGCACGCGCGCGCGCATGCACGCACGCACGCACGCAGCGTTATTTGCGTTTCACAGAAGCTCTGTTTGACGACATCGATGGGCACTCTGTTGAAACGTGTTGTCTGAGGGAGAAAACCGACGAATGGTGATTATCTTCAAGAGATCAGTTACCCGATGAGCATGCCAAAGGTGCAAGAACACGTCTTTGATCTCATTTAGACAGAACGAGAACATGGGGTGGGGCGGGGGCGGGGGGGGGGGGGCGAGGAATGGAGAATTAGTTTGGGGGATGGGTGTGGGGGGAAGTGGAGGTTTGGGGGGGGAGGTCAGTTTGGAGGTGATGGGGGTCAGTTTGGGTGAAGAGGTTTGGGGTCAGTTGGGGGGGATGATGGGGGTGGGGGTGAATGGGAGGGAAGGTCAGTTGGGGGAGATGAAGGGGAAGGGTGGAAGGTCAGTTTGGGGGGTGATGGGGATCAGGAGGGAGGGTCAGTTTGGGGGTGATGGGGGGGAGGGAGGGGGAAGGTCAGTTTTGGGGGTGATGGGGGTGGGATGGGGGGAGGGTCAGGTGGGGGGGGTCAGTTTGGGAGTGATGGGGGTGGGGGGAGGGTCAGTTTGGGGGTGATGGGTGTAGGAGGAGGGATGGTCAGTTTGGGTTATGGGGGTGATGGTCAGTTTGGGGGGAGGGTGGATGGGGGTGGAAGGTCAGTTTGGGGGGTGATGGGGGTGGGGTGAGGGTGGAAGGTCAGTTTGGGGTTGATGGGGGGTGAGGGGGGGGGTGGGGGTGATGGGTGGATAAGGGGGAAGGTCAGTTTTGGGGGTGATGAGGGTGGGGTGAGGGGGAAGGTCAGTTTGGGGGTGATGGGGGTGGGGGTGAGGGGGGAAGGTCAGTTTGGGGGGGGGTGATGGGGTGGGGGTGAGGGTGGAAGGTCAGTTTTGGGGGTGATGGATGGGGGGGTGAGGGTGGAAGGTCAGTTTTGGGGGTGATGAGGGGGGGGGATGAGAGGGGAAGGTCAGTTTGGGGGTGATGGTGGAAGGGGTGGGGGGTGAGAGGGTGGGAAGGTCAGTTTGGGGGTGATGAGGGTGGGGGTGAGGGTGGGAAGGTCAGTTTGGGGGTGATGAGGGTGGGGGGTGAGGGTGGAAGGTCAGTTTGGGGGTGATGGAGGGGGGGGGGTGAGGGTGGAAGGTCAGTTTGGGGGTGATGAGGGTGGGGGTGAGGAAGGGAAGGTCAGTTTGGGGGTGATGAGGGGGGGGGGTGAGGGGTGGAAGGTCAATTTGGGGGTGATGAGGGTAGGGGTGAGGAGGGGAAGGTCAGTTTGGGGGTGTGAGGATGGGGGTGGGGAAGGTCAGTTTTGGGGGTGATGAGGGTGGGGTGAGGAGGGAAGGTCAGTTTGGGGGTGATGAGGGTGGGGGTGAGGAGGGAAGGTCAGTTTTGGGGGTGATGAGGGTGGGGGTGAGTGGAAGGTCAGTTTGGGGGTGATGAGGGTGGGGGAGGAGGTCAGTTTGGGGGTGATGAGGGTGGGGGGTGAGGGGGAAGGTCAGTTTGGGGGTGATGAGGGTGGGGGTGAGGTGGTCAGTTTGGGGGTCAGGGTGGGGGTGAGGGTGGAAGGTCAGTTTGGGGGTGATGGGGGTGGGGGTAGGTGATGGGGAAGGTCAGTTTTGGGGGTGATGGGGGGGGGGGGTGAGGGTGGAAGGTCAGTTTTTGGGGGTGATGGGGGGGGGGGGTGGGGGGGAAGGGAAGGTCAGTTGGGGGTGATGGGGGTGGGGGTGAGGAGGGAAGGTCAGTTTGGGGGTGATGGGGGTGGGGGTGAGGAGGGAAGGTCAGTTTGGGGGTGATGGGGGTGGGGGTGAGGGGAAGGTCAGTTTGGGGGTGATGGGGAGGGAAGGTGAGGGTGGGAAGGTCAGTGGGGGTGATGGGGGTGGGGGTGAGGACGGAATATCAGTTTAGGGGGTGATGGGGGGGGGTGAGGGTGGAAGGTCAGTTTGGGGGTGATGGGGGTGGGGGGGAGGTGAGGGGGAAGGTCAGTTTGGGGGGTGATGGGGGTGGGGGTGGGGTGGGGGTGAGGGTGGAAGGTCAGTCTGGGGGTGATGGGGGGTGGGGTGGGGGTGAGGGTGGATGTGATGTTTGGGAGTATGGGGTGGGTGAGGTGGAAGGGAGTTTGGGGGTGAGGGGGGGGGGGGGTGAGGAGGGAAGGTCAGTTTGGGGGTGATGGGGGGTGGGGGTGAGGAGGGGAAGGTCAGTTTGGGGGGGATGGGGGGGTGGGGGTGAGGGTGGAAGGTGGAGTAGGGGGGGATGGGGGTGTGGGGGTGAGGAGGGAAGGTCAGTTTGTGGGGTGAGGAGGGAGAAGGTGGGGTGTGGGGGTGAGGAGGGAAGGTCAGTTTGGGGTGTGATGGGTGGGGGGGGTGAGGAGGGAAGGTCAGTTTAGGGGGTGATGGGGGTGGGGGTGAGGAGGAAGGTGAGTTTGGGGTGGATGGGGGGTGGGGATGAGGAGAGAAGATCAGTTTAGGGGGTGATGGGGGGTGGGGGGTGAGGAGGGAAGGTCAGTTTGGGGTGAGGCAGGTGATGGGGGGGGGGGGGGTAAGGAGAGAGGGTGAGTTTGGGGGGGTGATGGGGGTGGGGGTATGGGGTGGGAAGGCCAGTTTGGGTCCGTTTGGGATGAGGGTGGGGGTGAGGGTGGAAGGTCAATTAGGGGTGATGGGGGGATAATGAGGGGGGGGTAAGGAGGGAAGGTGAGTTGGGGGGGGGTGAGGATGGGGGTGGGGGTGAGGAGGGAAGTTCAGTTTGGGGGTGGTGATGGGTGTGGGGGGTGATGGGGTGTGGGTGGGGTGAGAGGGGAAAGGTCAGTTTGGGTTGATGAGGGTGGGGTGAGGAGGGAAGGTCAGTTTGGGGGTGATGGGGGGGGGGGGGTGAGGAGGGGAAGGTGAGTTGGGGGGATGATGGGGGGGGGGGTGAGCAGGGGAAGGTCAGTTTGGGGGTGATGGGGGTGGGGGTGAGGGGGGGAGGGCGAAGGTCAGTTTGGGGGGTGATGGGGGTGGGGGTGAAGCAGGAAAGGTCAGTTTGGGGTTGATGGGGGTGGGGGTGAGGAGGGAAGGTCAGTTTGTGGGGTGATGGAAGGTGGGGGTGGTGGGGTGGGGGGGAGAAGGTGAGGTTGGGGGTGATGGGTGGGGGGGGTGGGGTGAGGAGGGAAGGTCAGTTTGGGGGTGATGAGGGGGTGGGGGGTGAGGGAGAAGGTCAGTTTGGGGGTGATGGGGTGGGGGGGGGGGTGAGGAGGGAAGGTCAGTTTTGGGGGTGATGGGGGTGGGGGTGAGGGAGAAGGTCAGTTTGGGGATGATGAGGGGGGGGTGAGGGTGGAAGGTCAGTTTGGGGGTGATGGGGGTGGTGGGGGTGAGGAGCGGAGGGTCAGTAGGGTGATGAGGGGGAGGAGGGGGGGAATGTATTGCAGAGCAGAGTGCCAAGCTACTGGTAGAACGTTTCAAGAAATGGATCTCCCCGGAGAGCAACGGAACAGGAGGGGAAATAAAAACTGTGTCATCAGGTTTTCTCAGATGTCGATAAGCAAAAAACATGTTTTTTTTTTTTTTTTTTAATGCAGGGTTGAAAGAGAAAAGTAGGATTTTTTTTTGTATTTCCGTCACAGCATTCCAACGAATATGAAGAGAAAAAAGAATCTCTCTCTCTCTCTCTCCTCTTCTCTCTCTCTCTCTCTCTCTCTCTCTCTCTCTCTCTCTCTCTCTCTCTCTCTCTCGTATTAGTAAGAACACACCCACATACGCGCGTGTACACACAGTCACACACACACCACACACACCACACACACACACACACACACACACACATTCACACACACACACACACACACACACACAGACACACCACACAGAGAGAGAGAGAGAGAGAGAGAGAGAGAAGAGAGAGAGAGAGAGAGAGAGAGAGAGTGATTCATTAATTGACTGATTGATTGATTGGCTGACCGATTGATTGATTGATAGGTAAATTGACAGATCAGCCGACTTTTTTTCTTCTTTTTTCCTTTTCCGTTTTCTAAGGTGAATACTTTTTCTTCCACAATTCGATTGCCCACACCTTCATCCATGGATTGGATGGTGAGGAGGCGGCGGGGGTGTGGTTGGGGTGGGGTGGGTGGGGGGGGGGGTAGAGGACATGGAAAGAGTGGGATGGGGGTGGGGTGGGGGGTAGAGAAGGACATAGAGAGAGCGGGGGTGGGAGGTGTGAGTGTGATGGATGTGAGGTCTGACATTCCGGACATCCGCCTGTCATGGTGCCATCCATTGAGCGCACGTGCTGAAGAGTCCTCCACGTCGTTGGTGGGGGAAGGGGGGGGGGGGTTAACATGAGGGACGGGGGAGGGGGGAGGGAGGGAGGGGGTTGGGAGGTCAATCGATGGAGTGAGAGGAACGTTAGGGTTTGAGTCTGCTACACAAACACTTGAAGCATATCTTGCCAAAGTTTTCAATGTCTTCTTCTCCTTCTTCTTCTTCTTCTTCTTCTTCTTCTCTTCTTCTTCTTCTTCTTCTTCTTCTTCTTCTTCTTCTTCTTCTTCTTCTTCTTCTTCTTCCACTTCTTCCACAATCCTGATGCAAGGAACAGGTACTATTGAACAATAACAACGACAACGGCAACAGAAAACAACAACAATAACAACAACAACAGCAACAGCAAATCAACAGCGACAGCAACAACATCCACGACGGAAACACCGACAGCAACAACAACAACAATACCACCCAACAACATCAGGTGCATAGTATAGGTGTAAATATAGGGCTTTTTTTTTTGCGTTTGTTTTGTTTGTTTTGTTTGTTTTTTGAGGATATTACCTTCATCGTCCTCAGTGCTCCATGTGCACGATCATACCGGGCCTGTTCTTGCTGTGACGTGTGTCTGAAGTTTTTGGCGTGCGATTGTCCCTCTGCGAGTGAATGAATTTGATTGTTTGTTTGTTTGTTGTTAACTCTTTATGCGCCCCCACCCCACCTGCTTCTCTGTCCCTTTGAGATGTCCTTTTCTCTCAGCTGAATTCTGAATTCAACAACAACAACAACAACAACGACACAAACAACCAAAGGGAAACGAGGGGGAAGAGATGAACAAAGAGTCAATCGATGCAGGGATGAGATGGAAAGGAATGGAGGGAAGAAATGAACAAAACGTTCAATTAGTGCACAGAGAAAAGCAAAGGGGAGCGGGGAGAGAGATGAACAAAGATTCCATCACTGCTCAGACTTCAATGAAGTACGTGGCTGACGTCCGTTCCCAGTGCCACAACATCCCCACACTGTGGCAGCAGTGGCTTTTTCTCCGTTGATGTATTGATTTGTCTCCCCCCCCCCCCCCCCCGGCCACATTCACACACACATATACACCCTGTTTTTACCTCCCAATTCAAAACAGTTCTTTCAGCTTTTTGCTTGGCTCCGTTGGACACAAGGTTTAATTCACTGATGCCAGAAACGGGAGATTCCTTCTTTGTTTTTTTTGTGGTAGGGGGCAGGCTGGTGATGCAGAGATGTATTTATCTGAGGAATGGCTGCTTCTGCGTGTCTATCTGAGGAATGGCTGCTTCTGCGTATCTGTCTCTCTTCCTGGAAATGAATGAATCTCCACCATTAGCAGGGTCATTCATGGTGTGGGTTTTTGTCGCCTTTATCAGTGTGTGTGTGTGTGTGTGTGTGTGTGTGTGTGTGTGTGTGTGTGTGTGTGTGTGTGTGTTGTGCAGCAGGTTATAGAAAGTTCAGTGACGCTATTTTTTTAATGCTTAGATTTCCACTAAATGTATCATAGCTTAGTCTGTTCATTATTTTGTTGAAGCAAAGCTTCTACTTCTTCTTCTGCTGTTTCTCCTTTTCCTCCTCCTCCTCCTCCTCCTCCTCCTTCTTCTTCTTCTTTTTCTTCAACAAACATGAGGCAGGAAGCACTGAATATAGTTCCCTTGGCAAAACAATCATTGGCGCGTCATTCTATCACCATGGGAACAAGAGTTATCTTTCGTGTTTGTTGCTGCTTACCGCTGTTCTTTCTCGCCGTCTTTATCATCATTGTGTTGCACTTTCTTCTTCATCTTCTTCTTCTTCTTCTTCTTCTTTCCGGTGTGTATTTTCCTTCATCTGTTGGTTGTCGTCCTGGTGGACGTGGTACAACACCACCTTCGTGGAGACGTTCTGCGAAGACATATTTCCCAAAGATCAGGCACAAAAAGGGTTCGTATTGGTTTCACTCAATTGTTGTTGGAGGGAGGGAGGGACGGAGAGAGAGAGAGAGAGAGAGAGAGAGAGAGAGAGAGAGAGAGAGAGAGAGAGAGAGAGAGAGAGAGAGAGAGTACATGATTAGGCGTTCACCGAATTCCCAGTGAAAGATTGCGCCTTCAAGTCTTGCTGGTCCTGTCAGCCTGTCTGGGGTTTGAGCGTGTGGAAATGAGCTGCTGCCTCTGATTCCTGCTTTTCTCTACTTCCTTTGCCCAGCTCTGCAGGGAGTGTTGGCACCGTCTGTCCTGTCCCTACAGGTGAGTGAGGACATTCTTCCACAAGGTGGCTGGCTCTTCAGGTTACTCCCTTGGGTCACAGCCAGTCCCTTCTCTTCCTTTGCTTCATGTCAGCCTGGTTAGCGCTGTGTCATTTGTCATGTCAGCCTGGTTAGTGCTGTGTCATGTCAGCCTGGTTAGTGCTGTGTCATGTGTCAGGTCAGCCTGGTTAGCGCTGTGTCATGTGTCATGTCAGCCTGGTTAGTGATGTGTCATGTCAGCCTGGTTAGTGCTGTGTCATGTGTCATGTCAGCCTGGGTAGTAATGTGTCACAGTGATGGCGGACACAGACGCAGTGAAAGGGAAGCAGGGGAACACAGTGATCTCTGTGTGTGACAGTGAGAAGCTGGAATAACTGAGGTAGCAACTGTCTGCAGATTAATTTGGGGTTCTTTTGACGTAATAAGATAACAAGTTGAAAAAAAAAAGATGAGGCAGAACAATGAGTTCAGTGATGTAGCACTGTTTGTGATAAGATAAGCTGGGAACACACGAGGCACAAGAATAAGTTCAGTGATTTAACACTGTGATAAAATAGGAAGCTGAAACACACTAGGCAAACAATGAGTTCAGTGATTCAACACCACTTGTGATTAGCTAAGCTGAACACACGAGGCAGAACAATGAACATAGTTGTTTATCACTCGTATAGAAGATAAAACAAATGGTGCAGCACGATTAGCAGAAAAATCTATCACTCCGATGTATAAGGTAAAAAGATAAAACAAAGGAGGTACAACATGAACACAGCCATTTACAACGCCTGTGTCTTCAGGCAAAGAGAGATAAAACAAACAATATAGAACAATGAGCACGATTAGTTATCACTCCTATGTATTACGATACCAAAACAAGAGCTGAAACAAACGATGTAGAACAATGAATACAGTTATTTATCACTATGTGCTGTGATAAAAAGCTGAAACAAACAATGTAGAACAATGAACACGGTTATTTATTATTGCTATGTATTACGATAAAAAGCGGAAACAAACGATGTAGAACAATGAATACAGTTATTTATCACTGCTATGTACTATGATAAAAAAGCTGAAACTAACGATCTGGACGATGAACAGTTATTTATCACTGCTATGTATTATGATAAAAAGCTGAAACAAACGATGTAGAACAATGAAGAGTCATTTATCACTATGTACTATGATAAAAAGCTGAAACAAACGATGTAGAACAATGAAGAGTTATTTATCACTGCTATGTACTATGATAAAAAGCTGAAACAAACGATGTAGAACAATGAAGAGTCATTTATCACTATGTACTATGATAAAAAGCTGAAACAAAACGACGTAAAACAATGAAGAGTTATTTATCACTGCTATGTACTATGATAAAAAGCTGAAACAAACGATGTAGAACAATGAAGAGTCATTTATCACTATGTACTATGATAAAAAGCTGAAACAAACGATGTAGAACAATGAAGAGTTATTTATCACTGCTATGTACTATGATAAAAAAGCTGAAACAAACGATGTAGAACAATGAAGAGTTATTTATCACTGCTATGTACTATGATAAAAAGCTGAAACGAACGAGGGAGAACAAGGATCACAGCTATTGATGGCTCCTGTGTTCTTAAATGCACGTGCTGCTGGTGCCATCACATTTTATGCCCTGCTTCTTTCAGAGATGGGAAGAGGTGTAGGGCAGTAGGGGATTGGGGGATGGGGGGGGGGGGGGGGGGGGCGTTGAGGCGTGTGGTGTGGGCCAGGCACTGGTGGACCAGACTATGGAGGAAAAAGGCATTAAACCCAGAATAGACAGCTGACCGACCTGAGGCCTCTCCTGTCCTCACTCTTTATTTTTTCCCCCTGGATGTGCCCTTTTTTTCTCTCTCTCTCTGATGTGCCTTTTTTCTCTGATGTGTCATTTTTTTCTCCGATGTGTCTTTTTTCTCGATGTGTCTTTTTGTTGCTCTTGTCATAGGAGGTGAAACAAGGAAAAAATTGATGGGATGTAAGGGAGAATGAGCCAAACACACTGAATCAAATGCAAGATACATGCACGGAGAGAGAGAGAGAGAGAGAGAGAGAGAGAGAGAGAGAGAGAGAGAGAGAGAGAGAGAGAGAGATGATGATGATGATGATGGGATGCGTTGCAGTTGTCTTATTTATCAGGCTATAAATAGACAGAGTGGTCAAATCGATTTACGTCCTTTCTTTTGGTTAAAAAAAAAGTTTCTTTGTTATAGACGACAGTCAGTTTTCCTACATAACAATCAGTGCAGATTTTTATCACCTAAACACTGTGTACTGTATGGGTCACTTCTTGGTACTTTTTCAGCAACGTTGATTCTCCCCCTCCCCACACCCTCCCCTTACATATCAAAGGCCTGCTCCAGTTCTTTGTGGACAAGGCATCTATTCATTAAACTACAAGAGAATACTGATCAATCAGTAAATTAAGCAAAACTAAATCATGTCCTGAAACACATAAAAAGCAAAGTATATGACATATTTTTGCGACAAAAGACGACAAATTTTCTGTTACTCTTTCCAGACACATTGTTGACGAGCACCTTGAACAAATCAGCACTTATGATATTATGGGAAAACCTTATGAAATAATCTCACTCATCTCACGAAGCTCGTTTAACAAGTGAATATTTTAACTATTTTAATTGGGAAATGTGTGTGTGTGTGTTTGTTGTGTGTGTGTGTGTGTGTGTGTGTGTGTGTGTGTGTGTGTGTGTGTGTGTGTGTGTGATGAGAGAGAGAGAAAGGAGGACTCTTCAACAATTCAATATCTAAACAATTTCAGTTCTATGTCCTTGATTGGAAACTGCTGTTTGCGTGGGAGACAGCAAAGCATGTTAGTGTTGTGCTAACAAGATCCTTACTGGTCTTTCAAGCGACTGAAGAACAAACTGAAGCATTTGAACGAGTGCCGAACAACCTGAAGCTATTTGAACGAGTGCAGAACAATTTGAAGCCATTGGAACGAGTGCCGAACAATTTGAAGCCATTTGAACGAGTGCCGAACAAGTTGAAGCCAATTGAACGAGTGCCGAACAAGTGGAAGCCAATTGAACGAGTGCAGAGCAGTTTGGAGCCATTTGAACGAGTGCCGAACAAGTTGAACTTGAAGCCATCTGAATGGGTGCCGAACAACCTGAAGCCATTTGAACGGGTGCCGAACAACAACTTGAAGCCATTTGAACGATGCCGAACAATTTGAAGCCATTTGAACGAGTGCTGAGCAAGTTAAAGCCATTTGAACGAGTGCCGAACAACTTGAAGCCATTTGAACGATGCCGAACGATTTGATGCCATTTGAATGAGTGCAGAGCAATTTGAAGCCATTTGAACGAGTGCCGAACAAGTTTGAAGCCAATTGAACGAGTGCCGAACGATTTGATGCCATTTGAATGAGTGCAGAGCAATTTGAAGCCATTTGAACGAGTGCCGAACAAGTTGAAGCCATTTGAAGGAGTGCCGAACAAGTTGAAGCCATTTGAACGAGTGCCGAACAAGTTGAAGCAATCTGAACGAGTGGAGAACAAGGGATCAATACATTTTTATAAACATCACCTGTTTAAATACCATTTTACGTCAGCCTTTCTTTCACGTCAGAGTAACGTCATTTGCGGAAGATTGTGGTAGTTTTGTTGTATAGCGCAGCTTGGAAGGGAAGTAACTGTTACCTGAGCTTTTTGTCTCTGGGTCTACACAGGAGTATCCCATGTGTACATCCCATAATCCAGAAACGTATCATCAGTCTCTTTATTCCACTTTTGCCACCCAGTGTTTTCGTTATTAGTTGATTTGTTTCAAGGAAATGGTGCTGATTCGAACGTGAAGCTAAAATCGTGTTGTATGAATCTCATATAAGAGGGAAAGAAAAGAAAGTATTAGGTATTTGCACTCATTTACACAAAAATGGTTTGGTGAAAGGGAATAACTCTGTACACACCCAATTCTCTGTCAACCTGTCTGCCTGTTTGTCTGTCTCATTATCTGTGTGTGTGTGTGTGTGTGTGTGTGTGTGTGTGTGTGTGTGTGTGTGTGTGTGTGTGTTTCTCTCTCTCTCTCTCTCTCTCTCTCTCTCTCTCTCTCTCTCTCTCTCTCTCTCCCCCATCTCCTCTCCCCCTCCCTCTCTCTATCTTCCCCCGTGTTCCCCCGTTTTATGACTGCCATTACCCCCAGACTAAAAATAATTTCACATGGATTTCCGCGGTCTGCAAATCCTAATGACCTCCTTCACGTCTGACGCAGTCCCATAAAGCCAGGCCCAGTGTTCTGCAGGGGGCCTGAGGTCTGCTGATTTGCTGCAGCTGCAGACATGGACGGTCCTCAGTGCCCCTACAGTGGGGCGCCCTTCCATGCGTTGTCTCCCCCTTTCCCCTCTCTGCTTTGCTTTGTAATGAAGCTGCGCTCCTGTCCTCTCTACCTAAGATCAAAGCATGCCCTTGCTGCTGCGACAACTGCTACAACTTCCTCCACTACTACCACTACTGCTATAGTTACTACTACTACTACTACTACTACTACTACTACCATTGCCACTTTTACTACTATTGCTGCAGCTGGTACTACTCCTGTTGCTGCTGCTATGTTTGCTGTTGCTGCAAATCCTACTCCTCTTCTCGTTCATTATCATTGTCGTCGTGATGATGATGATGATGATGATGATTCAGTAGGAAGGTAATCCAAAACAATAAGGTGCTCTTGGAAAGAAATGAAATATTGCAAGCAGCATTTGAGAGAGAGAGAGAGAGAGAGAGAGAGAGAGAGAGAGAGAGAGAGAGAGAGAGAGAGAGAGAGAGAGAGAGAGATGCCTTTGCGCATAAAGGAAACTTCCCCACTATCGTCACAAGAACAATTTCTACGTCACGAATGTCGGTCTAAGAGAGCAGCTTCCGTGGCATCACAACTGTTTCTTTCACAGTTTTTTCAGACAGCACAGCAAACCCATAGACCCAGAGAAAAGCCAGTGCCTTCACAATCATAACTCATAACAAGCATGTCCTCCGCTTCTTCTTCTTCTTCTTCTTCTAATATACCCTAAGACCTCATAAAAAGAGGACAGAGCCGCAGGCAAGAAATATGGAAATACGGAAAACAGTTTGATAGCTCGGCTAAGCAGGGCAGTCACGTGATAAAAATGGCGGGGAGAGCACCAAGCGGGAGCCAGTGTTTTGGGGGTAAAGGTCGTTAACGGATTGCAGCTGCAACCTGCACTGCGTTGTTCCTGCCTCTGGCCTCTTGTCTGGTCGGCTCGCTGGCTGACTGGCTGGCTGGCTGGTTGGTTGGTTGGCTGGTAGACTGTTGTCTGGTAGATTGTCTTTCTGGTTGGTTGGTTGTCAGGATCGTTGTTTGGCTAGCTGGCTGGTTGGCTGGTTGTGTTGGTTGGTTGGCTGTTTCGTTGGTTGGTTGGTTTGGCTGCTAGGTTGGCTTGTTGGTTCCTTGGTATGTTGACTGTTTTGTTGATTGGTTGCCTGGTTTTTGATTGGTTGGCTGGCGAGATGGTTTTGCTTCATTGCCTTTGATATATGTCTGTTTGTGTGTCGTCGCTCTGTCACTTTGTCGTACTCTCTCTCTCTCTCTCTCTCTCTCTCTCTCTCTCTCTCTCTCTCGCTCATATTGGGAATTGTGAGTGTGCGTTATTTACACACACACACACACACACACACACACACACACACACATACACACACATACACACACACACACACACACACTCACACATATATATATATATATATATATATATATATATATATATATATATATATATATATATATTTTTTTTTTTTTTTAAATAATGCTCTCTTGTTGTCCTGAGCTCCGCACCCTGTAGAACTGACTGAAGTAGAAACCAGAAACGGTAAAATGCAAGAATAAAAAAACAACAGTCGGTTCATGTCTCAGACTTGTATTCTTAACAAATTTTCGCTGTTAACAGCTTCATCAGGCCAAGGTGCAATGATAAAAAGCATCACCTCAAGTAAAATGGCATCTTGATGGTGAACTCCTATTCAGGTAAACCAGGTAAAATCAGGTAAAAAGAGGTCAACAACTGCCGCTTGCAGAACATTATTCACATCAATACGCCCTCCCTCCCACACTCACACACATACACAGATACACAGACCCATAAACACTCGCACACACACACACACACACACACACACACACACACACACACACACACACACACATGTATATGACCGAATAAGGTGGGGAGGGGGAGAGAAAGTGGAGAGAGGGAAGGGGCAGAGAAAAAAAAAAAAAAAAAAAAAAAAAAAAAAGAAAGGGTGGGGGGAGATGAATGGGGGGGGGGGGGGGTGGGGGGGCTAGCCAGATTGGTAATGGCAAGATCTTCACAGACTGCAAGAATCTGATAGAGAGGGAAAGGGGGGAGGTGGGTTGAGTAGACTAGATGATGAGAGGAAAAGAAGGAGGGGGGAGGGGGAAGGGGTAGGAGGGAAGGGGGAAGGGGAGAGGAAAAAAAATGTGTATCGATCGAGAGCAGGGGAGAGGGGGTATAGGGGGGGGGGGGGATTGGGGGAGAAAATCAGAAAGGGGGTGAAAAGGAAGGGGAGAGTGAAGGCTACTTTAAGATCATTTTACAGTACAGTTCTTTCTTTTATAAACAGTTACACCTATAAGATAAAAATTGTTCCCAGTTGTAAACTGACAGGCATAAAAAAAGGCGAAACCAAATGTAAAATCTAAATGAGCCTAAATACTGGTTATGCATGGGAGAGGGGAGAAGGTATGGTGGGCTGTAAAGGGAAAAGATGATTATATCTGAAAAAGCTTGTTCTTATTTATCATTCAATATTTCTTGCAGTCATTGCAACACCAAGCTGCTCTGTAAGTTGCTGGAATGGTGCTCAGTACTTATCCTTGGAATTTATCAGTTTATTGTAATTTAGTCCCTTGCGGATTCATTCCAAGAACTGGCCCTCAGCACTTGTGTCATAAGAGGTTTATCATTTTATATTTTCTACTTTTCACAAGAAAATGTAGCTTGTTTTGCTCTTTCATGATTTTCTTTTGCTTCTTAGGTGGCACCTTTGGTTGGTTTTTTTGAAAACTCAACAAACATACTACGGTGTTGCACACCAGCCTTTTTCTGGGATAGCATTCTTCTTAAAACCGAAAAGGCAGAGGAGTCAAATTACCACTTCCCGCGGTCACTGAGGAGAAACAATCAGGTTTCAAAATACCGGTATCTGACCAGGAGTGTAGTATACCGGTATCTGACCAGGAGTGTAGTATACCGGTATCTGACCAGGAGTGTAGTATACCGGTATCTGACCAGGAGTTGGTATCTGACCAGGAGTGTAGTATACCGGTATCTGACCAGGAGTGTAGTATACCGGTATCTGACCAGGAGTGTAGTATATCGGTATCTGACCAGGAGTGTAGTATACCGGTATCTGACCAGGAGTGTAGTATACCGGTATCTGACCAGGAGTGTAGTATATCGGTATCTGACCAGGAGTGTAGTATACCGGTATCTGACAGGAGTGTAGTATATCGGTATCTGACCAGGAGTTGGTATCTGACCAGGAGTATATCGGTATCTGACCAGGAGTTATGTGTTAGTGAGCTTCCTCCCCATTGAAGATTGTCTCCTGCTTCGGAGACTATAAGCTTGCTGAAGGTTCATTTGAGAAGCATGTATTATTCCCCATTCACCCATATAAGCACATACTGTCAGTTAGGCAGAATGATCTACCAATGCAGATATGAAGACTTATCACCTCCCCCCCCCCCCCCTTATTTCTACAATCTAAGACATAAGAGCAAGCTTTGTTTCTCATTATATATATATATATATATATAGCATATATATATATATATCATATATATATATATATATATACTATACGTCAGGTGCCAATATCCCTTTAGAGGTGTCTCTCCCAGACCCAAAGACACAGCATGCTGATATGGCTTAAAACTCTTTCTAGCTTATCCGCCCCCAGATCCTCCCTCCTTCCTTGAGGGGAAGGTCCACAAGCCGATTGAAGCATGTCTGGCATCCCCTTGAGAAGGAGAGCTGATTGTGAGAGGACAGAGGGACGGGCCTGTGGCCGGCTGAGTGTGTGTGTGTGTGTGTGTGTGTGTGTGTGTGTGTGTGTGTGATATCCAGTGTCCTGCAGTGGTGTATGGACTGTGCAAAACAAGTGGAGGGTTCGCTGGGGGGTAGGTGGCTGGTGGTGGGAGGAGGGTGGTGTTGAGAGATAGGAATATGGGACACATTTTGGGTTCGCCAAGGAAGTGTGTCTGCTTGTGGACTAGTCCATATACGCTGCACCACTTGATTTCAAGCTGATGGATAAATGAATTAATGACTATGATGAGAGAATTTAAGAAGAGGGTCTCGTAGCTACGGCTTC
>JADBJO010005463.1:125000-145000 GCA_016801955.1 Conus betulinus
GTTTTGTCGGATTCGCTGTCGGCTTTGGAGGCCATATCTGGCCGCAACCTTCAGCACCCCGAACTTTTACACTTTTGACCTTTTTACCAAGTTGACAGCGGAGGGGTTACAACATTCTTCTGGCTTGGGTTCCTGGTCATGTTGGCATCGGAGGGAACGAAATGGTGGATCGTTTGGCCAAGAATGCCACAAGAGAGAGAAACTGTCAAACACACCTATCCCCTGCTCAGATTTGAACCCAAAATTAACGATTATGTAAAGAGACCTCTGGCAGGAGGGATGGAATACACAGACGGATAACAAACTCTTTCAGATCCGTCCAAACCTAAAGGAGTTCCTCTCATCTTCGTCTGGTGGTCGTAAAAGAAGAAACAGTTCTGTGCCGGCTGCACACGGCCATTCGTATTTTACCCATTCCTACCTTTTAAAGAGTGAAGAAGCTCCTTGGTGCATTCCGTGTCATGTGCCACTCACAATAGAGATGTTCCGCCTGACGCGATCTTTGAGTTCTTGAAAGAGGTTAACATTTTTCATCGGATCTGAGATTTTACAGTGGAAAGATTTTTAACAAAGTTTTGGATGAGATTTTAGACGATCGATTGTGCCTTGAATAAAAAAGTCGTAAAATTTTTAGGAGTAAATTTAACTTCCAAATTGAGCTGGAATTATCACATACAAACTATTCTAACAAAAAGCTAAGAAAACTTTAATTTTTTTTAAAATGGTGAGTCAACAGTCATTGGGTAAAGACAGTAAAGTATTAACACATTTAGCTACTGCGCTTGTACGATCAAAATTATCCTATGCCCAGGAGACATTTTTTCAGTCCCAAATGTTTAATTAAAAAATTGCAGAGTATCGATAGTAAAGCTTACAAGATAGCTCTTGGTGTCCCGGTTCATACGTCAACTTTAAGAACTTATATGGAGATCGGAATATTGCCTTTGAAGAAGAAAATATGAAACTTGCATGTGCAAAATATATTTTAAGAAGTCATACACTACAAAATCTTAATACCAGTGAAACTGAATTAAAATCAGAAAAAAATTTTCCTAAACGGGCACAAAAAAAATCGATTCTCTAAAATCGATAGCCTCATACACATCTGACTTATTTACAAAAGCAGGCACTGCACCTGAAAACGTAGCTCCTCGGGTGTCTTTTAGCACTATCCCTGAATGGGAACTTAGTAGAGCAAATTATGACATAGACTATACAAGTTTTTTTTTTTTTAAAGTGATGGACCTTTGCTGCCAACGTATGTTAAGTCAATATAAATTAAACTTGTATAAATCACCTTAAAATTTATACAGATGGTTCTGTACTAGACAGTCATTCGTCTGGTTCAGCATTCATAATTCCATCCTTAAAATTAGAGAAAGGTTACCACATTGGTAAGAATATTTCCATATTTACTGCAGAACTTTTTGCCATTATTATGGCATTAAACTTTCTTCTTGATTTTCAGTTTCCTGCATTTCAAATCCTACTTTGCGTTGATTCAAAATCAGTCCTACAACCTCTAAAAATTTCGAATGCAAGTGCGAGAGCAGAACGCATATCATCAGAAGTCTACCACTGAATTCATTTTTTGCATTTACGTAGTTCCTATGTCGATTTTTGTTGGGTTTCATCACACTGTGATTATCTGCGAATGAAAGGGTAGACCAATTAGCCAAAAAGGGCGCTATCACTGAGATTGATTTAACAAAGATATGCATTCCTTTATCCTTACATGAGAGTTATAGTTTTTAAAAGACGTATCCTGGAACTCTATTTCAAATAAGCGAAAAGGCACCAGAAACAAAAAGGGGGATATTATTTAACAAGATATCAGACAGTAAACCAGGTATCAAGAATCTCTGCCAAGAATGGATTTTTAAAAAGTTTGACTTTTAGATTGAGGCTTGATGCCTTTAAAACCAAATTCTGTAAACACGTGACTTGTATTTGTGGCCAGCAAATCACTCCGTTCCATCTACTTTTTTGTGCGATTGAATGAAACCCTACTTACCTGCTTGGTTGTTGAACACTGAACCGTCAATGTCAACCTTTGAAGACGTCATCTCCAACGAATCAAACATTTTTTTAAGTTGTTCAAGGACTGATTGAGAGCCCAACTGGACATTTACTTTAACATCTATGTTATTTTCCCCATCTTGGTGGTAATTGCTTATTAAGTGTTTCTTTTTAAAGTTTTGGATCCAGTTATGTGGAGTTTTTTTTTCGTTTTTTTTTTTTTTTGTGTGTGTGTGTGTGTGTGTGTGTGTGTGTGTGTGTGTGTGTGTGTGTGTGTGTGTGTGTGTGTGTTCTTCTTTAATTATTATTTATTTTATCTAGGCCTAATTGCATTATACATACCTACGTACGCCCCAAAACACCACCAACCGTTCGCATGCTTACACCCAAAAACACCACTTCCGCACACACACATAACACTTACATACTGTCTAAGATCACTGTTAGGTGGATAGACGTTAAATTAAAGAACGAACGCGCGCGCGCGCACACACACACACACAC
Organism: Conus betulinus; assembly: GCA_016801955.1. NCBI lineage: Eukaryota > Metazoa > Mollusca > Gastropoda > Neogastropoda > Conidae > Conus > Conus betulinus. Next base: position 127,524 of record JADBJO010005463.1, read on the forward strand.
ACACACACACACACACACACACACACACACACACACACACACCATTACCATGTAACATATTCGTACCTTCATGCAATCAACATCCAATGCACCAGATAACACGTGTTGAATTGAATCCCGCTAGCTTCACAGGTCATGGTATATCTTTTTTGTTTTTTTTAACATGAATAAAGAAAACAAAAAACGGGGAAAGGGGGCGGGGGAGAGGGGGGCAGGAGGGGTGCAGGGAGGGCGTTGGGAGGATAAGAAAAGGCAAAGCTATGATGGGGAAGTGTCTGGGTGGAACAAAAGGGAGGGGAGGGGGGGGGGGGGGGGGGGAGTGGAGTGTTAGCCACATGTTGAAGGTTTGATGGAGAGCAGACAGTAGAAAATGACCTATAAAGGAGAGTGTGATGGTCCATGGTCTACAAGAACATTTCACCTGTTTAATAAGGAGATGGACAGGGAGCATGGCAGTTTGATGAGGATGGAGTATGGCAGTATGATAATGATGAGGATGGAATGTGGCTGTATGATGATGAGGGTGGAATGTGTGGCAATATGATGATGAGGATGAATGCAGCAGTGATGATGATGAGGATGCGGCAGAGATATGAGGATGGAGTATGCAGTATGATAATGAGGATGGAATGTGGCTGTATGATGATGAGGGTGGAATGTGGCAGTATGATGATGAGGGTGGAGTGTGGCAGTATGATGATGATAAGGATGGAATGCAGCAGTATGATGAGGGAGGAATGTGGCAGTATGATGATGAGGACGGAATGTGGCAGTATGATAACAAGGATGGAGTGTGGCAGTATGATGATGAGGATGAAATTCAGCAGTATGATAATGAGTATGAATTGCAGCAGTATGATGATGAGGGTGGAATGTGGCAGTATGATGATGAGGATGGAATGCAGCAGTATGATAATGAGGATGGAGTGTGGCAGTATGTTGATGAGGGTGGAATGTGGCAGTATGATGATGAGGGAAGAATGTGTCAGTATGATAATGAGGATGGAGTGTGGCAGTATGATGATGAGGGTGGAATGTGGCTGTATGATGATGAGGATGGAATGCAGCAGTACGAAAATGAGGATGGAATGTGGCTGTATGATGATGAGGGTGGAATGTAGCAGTATGCTGATGAGGGTGGAATACAGCAGTATGATAATGAGGATGGAGTGTGGCAGTACGATGATGAGGATGGAATGCAGCAGTATGATGATGATGAGGGTGGAATGTGGCAGTATGATGATGAGGGTGGAATGTAGCAGTATGATAATGAGGGTGGAATGTAGCAGTATGATGATGAGGGTGGAATGTAGCAGAGAGGATTGCGCAGGGTACGGGGGGAGTTGGAGTACGGATAGAGTGCGAAGTGGTGGGGTGGAGGGGGGGGGGGGGGGGGAGAGAATGTGGGAGAGGGAGAAAGAGGCGTCACACTGGACGTTCCGTTGAATGTTGTTCAAAGTGTACTGCCTTAGAATGAAACACATCATCATTCAACCATCGTCTGAATTCAAAGGGGTTGTGGGATATGGGACGATGATAACGAGGTGGGGGGGGGGGGGGGGGGGGAGGATGCGGGGAGTGTGAGGGGTGTGTGTGGGGGGTGGGATGATGATAACGAGGGTGGGGGTGGGGGGTGGGAGGGAGTGTGAGGGTGTGTGTGGGAGTGGGATGATGATAACTAGGTGGGGGGGGGGGGGGGGGGTGGGGGGAGTGTGAGGGGTATGTGGGAGTGGGAGTGGGATGATGACGAGGGTGGGAGGGGAGGGGGGGGGGGGGGTGCGGGAAGTGTGAGGGGGATGTGAGATGATGATAACGAGGGGGGTGCGTGGAGTGTGAGGGGTGGGGGGGTGGGGTGGCACACAAGTCCATATGGCCATTCTCCGCTGTCTGGTTCTGTGGAATCATCGCTGAAGGAGGTGGAGACAACTCGTGGAAGCACCATGTGTGTGTGTGTGTGTGTGTGTGTGTGTGGGGTGGGGTGGGGGGTGGGGGGGGGTCAAGGGTCACTAGCGCGGTGCTTGGAGCAGGAAGGCAAGGAAAGGGGGGTTGGGGGAGGAGGGTAAAGGGGTATTGAAGAGTTCTGGCCTGCCTTTTTCCAGTCTCCAGACGTAATTGCCAGCCTATTTGTAAAACCAGGATGCGCCGAAGAAGTGCGGGCGTTAGCATGCGTGGGGTGCCAGAAATGATTCTGGATGCTCTCGCGTCTCGAGTGTGTGTGTGTGTGAGTGTGTGTGTGTGTGTGTGTGTGTGTGTGTGTGTGTGTGTGTGTGTGTGTGTGTGTGTGTGTGTGTGTGTGTGTGTGTGTGTGTGTGTGTGTGTGTGTGTGTGGATCAGTGAAACTGTCTTCAGTGTCATGTAACAGACCTGCAGTAGTGTGTACAGGTCTGTCTGGTGGTCCATACACAGCACCCAGTAAAACATGTGCGGTGAAACCTGTCCAGTCCAGTGATCTTTCGTTTGTCGTTTAACTTTATTATTCCCAGATAGATCAATACCGGGAATCGTGTTTGTAATGTTTTATACATTTTTCGTTTCATGAATTCTTGACGCTGCATTAATGATAGCCCCCTTGACATGAAGACTGTATTTTGTCATTGTCAATAAAAAACGTTTCTGAAGCGTCTGAAGCGTCTCTCTCTAGTTAATCCCTTTGCAGGACAAGGGCCAGATAAAAAAATGCATGTGTTTGCTTATCTGTTACCCTTAGAAGTAAACAATATCATCATCATCAACATCATAACCATCATCATCTTTTCACTCAACTGTTCTACTCTTTGCTGATGCGGGTGTTGTTTGATTCTATTTTGAACCATTGATGGTGAGAACACCGCGCATGATTATAGACTGCAGTATATCTTATTTTTATACCAAGCGAGCACAACCATAATCATGTGCGCGTGTGCATGTGGATTTGTCTTTAGCATGGATTACGATTAACGTTAGGTCATGCACCGTCTTCAGGACTTGTGTTGAACGAAATACAAGCAAATACGTATAGGCAATGACATGAAAGCATAACACGTAAACGGACGAATACGTATTCAAATGTATGTATGTGCGCGCGCTGTGTGTGTGTGCGAGCGTGTGTGTGTGTGTGTGTGTGTGTGTGTGTGTGTGTGTGTGTGTGTGTGTGTGTGTGTGTGTGTGTGTGTGTGTGTGTGTAAGCGCGTCGTTTACAGTGCCATCTGTACAATGTGTATACGCTTGTGCAGCTTGAATGCCTACAACGTTACTCCATTTTCTCTCGCGTACTGCATAATTTGAATCATCTTGCGAACGCACATATGCGTGTGTGATGTGAAAGAGGGAGAAAGAAAGACAGACGGGCAGGCAGACAGACCACAAAATAATATCAAGAAACAGCAACACTAATCTTGCATCTCACTGATGCAAAACTGCGGGAGAGGCTCTTTCTCTGACATTACTATTCTGCTATTTACGTCAAGGTGTCCTCATACATATGCATATGATTGACGGGCCGTCAATGTGTGTGGGCAGAGGACGTGGCTTCTATGGAGACACGATTCACCTGCTAGCTGTTCCTTTTGTCTGTTTCCCTGTTCCCGCTGTTCCATTTGTCTGTTTCCATGTTCCCGCTGTTCCATTTGTCTGTTTCCCTGTTACCGCTGTTCCATTTGTCTGTTTCACTGTAACCACTGTTCCATTTGTCTGTTTCCATGTTCCTACTGTTCCATTTGTCTGTCTGCTTCCTGTTACTGCCGTTCCATTTGTCTGTTTCCATCTTCCCCCTGTTCCATTTGTCTGTTTCCCTGTTACCGCTGTTCCATTGGTCTCTCTCTTTCCATGTTGCCGCTGTTCTATTTGTCTCTGTTTCCCTGTTACCGCTGTTCCATTTGTCTGTTTCCCTGTTACCGCTGATCCACTTGTCTGTCTGTTTCCCTGTTACCGCTGTTTCATTTGTCTGTTTCCCTGTTACCGCTGATCCACTTGTCTGTCTGTTTCCCTGTTACCCGCTGTTCATTTGTCTGTCTGTTTCCCTGTTACCGCTGCTGTTCCTTTGTCTGTTTGTTTCCCTGTTACCGCTGTTGTCTGTCTGTTTTACTGTTACCGCTGTTCCATTTAGCTGTTTGTTTCCCTGTTGCCGCTATTCCATTCGTCTGTTTCCCTGGTACCGCTGTTCCATTTGTCTGTCTGTTTCTCTGTTGCCGCTCTTCCATTTGTCTGTTTCCCTGTTACTGCTGTTCCATTTCTCTGTTTTTCTGTTGCCGCTGTACCATCTGTCTGTCTGTTTCCCTGTTACCGCTGCTCGATTTGTCTGTTTCCATGTTGCCGCTGTTCCATTTGTCTGTTTCCCTGTTACCGCTGTTCCATTTGTCTGTCTGTTTCAGTGTGTAACCGCAGTTCCATTTGTCTGTCTGTTTCCCTGTTACTGCCTTTCCATTTGTCTGTTTCCGTGTTACCGCTGTCCCATTTTTGTCTGTTTCCCTGTTGGCGCTGTTCCATTTGTCTGTTTGTTTCCCTGTTGCCGCTGTTTCATTTCTCTGTTCGTTTCGCTGTTGCTGCTGTTCCACTTGTCTGTTTCCTTCTTGCCGTTGTTACCTTTGTCTGTCTGTTTCCATATTACCACTGCTCCATTTGTCTGTTTCCATATTACCACTGTTCCATTTGCCTGTCTGTTTCCTGTTAGCGCTGTTCCATTTGATTTGTTTCATGTAAACGCGCTGTTTGATTTGTCTGTTTCCCTCTTACTGCTGTTCCATTTGTCTGTTTCCCTCTTGCCCCTGTTCCGTTTGACTGTTTTTCCTGTTGCCCGCTGTTTCATTTGTCTGTCTGTTTCCCTCTTACTGCTGTTCCATTTGTCTGTTTCCCTCTTGCCCCTGTTCCGTTTGACTGTTTTCCTGTTGCCGCTGTTCCATTTGTCTGTCTGTTTCCCTGTTACCGCTGTTCCATTTCTCTGTTTCCCTGTTACCCCTGTCCCATTTGTCTGTTTATCTGTTGCCGCTGTTGCATTTGTCTGTCTGTTTCCCTGTTACTGCTGTTCCATTTGTTTGTCTGTTTCCCTGTTGCCGCTGTTCCATTTTGTCTGTCTGTTTCCCTGTTACCCCTGTCCCATTTGTCTGTTTATCTGTTGCCGCTGTTCCATTTGTCTGTGTTTCCCTGTTGCCGCTGTTCCGTTTGTCTGTCTGTTTCCCTGTTACCGGTGTTCCATTTGTCTGTTTTCCCTGTTACCACTGTTCTGTTTGTTTCTCTGTTACCGCTGTTCCATTTGTCTGTTACCCTGTTACTGCTGTTCCATTTGTTTTTTCCCTATTACCGCTGTTCCATTTGTCTGTTTGCCTGTTACGGCTGTTCCATTTGTCTGTTTCCCTGTTACCACTGTTCCATTTGTCTGTCTATTTACTTTTGCTGCTGTTTCATTTGTCTGTTTCCCTGTTACCGCTGTTCCATTTGTCTGTTTCCATGTTCTCGCTGTTCCATTTAGTTGCCAAGCAGACCATGGTCACCATCCCCCCCTCCCCCCCTCTCTCCCCTCCCCCCCCCCCCCCCCCCCCCCCCGAGCTTAACCTAGGTGGATCGACAATGTACATTAGGAACCACTGAACACGTTTTTCTGGTGTTTTATCAAGAAAATAACTCATTTGGACTGTGAGTTATGGCACACAACACACACACACACACACACACACACACACACACACACACACACACACACACACACACACACACACACACACACACACACTAACGCTCTGATTACAAAAGAAAGATCTCTCTCTCTCTCTCTCTCTCTCTCTCTCTCTCTCTCTCTCTCTCTGTCCCTCCCTCTCTGTCTGTCTGTCTGTCTGTCTGTCTGTCTCTCTCTCTCTCTCTCTTAGTTTATTGTTTCTCTCCCAGAATGTACCGCACACACATACGCACACGCACACGCACGCGCGCACGCAGGCACGCACACACGCAATCACGCACACGCACACACACACACACACACACACACACACACACACACACACACACACACACACACACACACACACACACACACACACATGTCCGATCCGTTCTTGTTCCCTGATTCACCTCTAATCCTGACAGCGGCCAGCACTGAGCCTCTGATGTCTCTCGTCGCTCCCCATCATGTCTTCTCCTCCATTGGCGCACAAACCCTTCGCCAAATCTCTTCAAGCACTTCATTGGTTTCTCAGGTGTCTCCTGTAGATCCCACGGGGAGTTGTGTTGCTGTAAATCAGTGGGGGAAAAAAACCAACAACAACAACATGCCACAACTCTCTCTCTCTCTCTGTCTCTCTCTCTCTTCTCTCTCTCTCTCTCTCTCTCTCTCTCTCTCTCTCTCTCTCTCTCTCTCTCTCTCTCTCTCTCTCTCTCTCTCTCTCTCTCTCTCGTGTCCACCTTTCCGACTGGCTGGGCCACCCGTCCTTTGCCTAATCTCTGGAATCTGTCTTCTGGTAATCCAGTTCCAGTCGACTCTGTGGAGAGGGCACCTTTTCTGCAAATCCTAGGCTGAGGACAGGACACCTTGCTGCCAGACCCGAGCTGTTCCTGTTTCCTCATTGGGCGGCAATCCCCCCCCCCCCCCATCCCCCCACTCACCCCCCACCCCCCAGGCCAAATCTGTGTGGAAGCCCTCTATTGGTTATTGCATCTTCAGGGAAATCTCCCCAGGGATGCTGCAGAATGTAAATCATGGAGCTCCTTTCATAGAGACTTCACGGGATGGACTACTGTTAGGAATCTGCAAGGAGAGGGGGGGGGGGGGGGGGGGGGGGGAGGAGAGGGGTTCGTGTGGGAAAAGGGGAGGGGTGTATTGTGCCACTACCCCCCACCAGGGGGAGGAGGGAGGGGTTAGTGGGAAAAGGAAAAAAGGGGAGGGGTGTAGAACTGCAGCAGGGGTGAATGCTCCGCTTTCGTGTTTCCTTGGGGAAGAAGAAAAGTAATTGCCACTACCACCACCACCACCACTACCTCCATCACCAAATCGTGGACACAGAAAGGTGCTAAGGCTCCGATTAAAATATTCAGCCCCCCCCCCCTCTCTCTCTCTCTCTCTCTCTCTCTCTCTCTCTCTCTCTCTCTCTCTCTCTCTCTCTTTTCTCTCTGTCTGTCTGTCTCTCTTCTCTCTCTCTGTCAAAGGGAGCAAAACCCCTCACAGGGGCCCTAAGCGCTTTAGACAAAAGAAGTCCGAGGGTAGCGGAGACATAGGTAACAGGCCAATTAACAGAAGCGCTCTCACCTAACGCATACGGGCGGACTGTGTCAAGGAGGTTGAAGTGGTGGTAGGTGATAGATGGCATCTCAGGTAGTAAGGGCCCCTCCCGAGTTCGAACTTTCCCGATAGTGAAAGGGAGAAAAATGTATCCACTAGGACCCCCGGGAGTATCAGCTGAGTGTTCAAGATGCAGTCAGGTGAAGCTGCTTGTAAACAGACCTTGAAGAACAGGAGTCTTGGGCTTGTTCAGATGGTACTGCCGTGGGGCACTGTGTTTCTCAGGCTGGTTGAATATGTGTGGACGTCATTGTCGTAGCTTCTATGATTACTGTGTGAAAGTGGCTCCCGAAGTCGGCGGGAGTTTTCAGTGTCCATTTGGTGCGAAGTGGTTGTTTGCTAAGCAGTTTGGTAGGGACGTGTGTAAATGTTGATGTGTGGAAGAATGTAGCGAGTGAGGAAATTGATGTACTTGTGAACAAGGTCGTAGAGAAGCAACATGGACAAAGGCATGGTCCAAAGGGAAATCCTTTGTGTCCATCCCTATATAAACTGAGGGGAGGACAACACCAACAGAGAGAGGAAAAGAACACCACGGTAGAAAGAAGAATATAGGAGAGAGAGAAGAAGAGTGGGCAGGGCAGAGTAGGCTTTGGAAGAAACGTGCTCTGGGCCACAGAAGTGACAACAAGGTCTTAGGCGTAAGACAAAACTGAGAAATTAAGACTGAGTTCGAAACTCAGAGGTAGTTGAAAAATAGACAAAGAAGAATATTTCTGCGTCGAGTTTCCAGAGACGACCACGGAGACCCAGTTCTGGAACCTGGTTCCAGTCAGCCAAGAGCGTTACCATCACCCAGTGCTGAAGAAAACTTGAAGTGACTTGTTCGAGAACTGTGGTGTGGTGTGCAAGTGTGTGTGTGTGTGTGTGTGTGTGTGTGTGTGTGTGTGTGTGTGTGTGTGTGTGTGTGTGTGTGTGTGAACCTGGCCAGGTAAGAAGCCATTTTATTGTTACCCGGAATTAGGAAGTATTGCTCTGTTGTATTTTGATTATTCCATTTGTTTAATTAGATTTTTTATGTGTAATCATATGTAGCGTTGAAACTGTAGAAGCGACATCCCCCATTCCCAGATAGAGGTGAATGCTTGTTGGGTGCATGAGTGCGCATATGCGTGTATGAGCGCATAGATAACCTTGGTTTGTTCACCAAGCCTGACTAACACATCAACTTAGTTTGCTTAAGCAATAATATCACTATTTCCCCCGTCCTGGGACAGTCTGTCTGTCTGTCTGTCTGTCTGTCTGTCTCTCTGTCTCTCTCTCTCTCTCTCTCTCTCTCTCTCTCTCTCTCTCTCTCTCTCTCTCTCTCTCCCACCATATCTCCTGTTCTTTATTCATTTGGAAAGCAGTCTCGTATTTTGAACATGAATGTAGAATATGAATGTATGACTGTGCACTTGAACTTGCCTCATCAATCACTGTACATTCCTTCATACGAAGTGCTGATAATGCTGTTATGGTGATTAATGCATCTTTTATGCTCTTTCCGTAGTATGAGAGGACATGAAAGACGACACAGCAAACATGAGACAGAAAGAAAAAAAACAAGCAGAAAAAAAGAAAGTGGAAAGAGAGGACAAAGGTGGCTGAGACAGAAAAGGGAGAAATAAAGGAGGAGGAGGAAGAGGAGGAAGAGCAAGAGGAGAAGAGGAGGAGGAGGAAGAGGAGAAGAGGAGGAGGAGGAAGAGGAGAAGGAGGAGGAGGAGAAGAAGAGAAGAAGACGAAGAGGAAGATGAAAACAGCAGACGAGAGAGAGAGAGAGAGAGAGAGAGAGAGAGAGAGAGAGAGAGAGAGAGAGAGAGAGAGAGAGAGAGAGAGAGAGAGAGAGAGAGAGAGGAGGAGAGAAAGGGAGGTGGGGGAAGAGAAGATTGGATGGGGAGGGATGGGGGTGATTATAACAACCCTCAGTTTTCAGCGGTGTGAGCTTCCATCAACCCTTCACTTTCGGAAATATTCCATCTTCCAGAAAAATCAACTTTGATCGACATGACAGTTTCAGCAGTCGTCAACTTGAACAACCTTAAAGCACTCAAGAGCCTTCATCCTATAGCAACTGTCAATTCAGTGTTCAGCAACCTTCAAATTACAGCAACCCTCACCATTTTCCCCCTAAAATTCTTTGCCATCCAGAAAAAGGTATGAGAGAGAGACAGGCCAATGTTGTTAGTCGACTCGTAGCTTAACTGAAGACCATGTATGCACGTTCAGATTCCCGATCGTGCCCTCCGACCTCTTCCACTTGAGTCGGTCTTTCTGGGCGCGAGACAGATTTACTTAGGAATAAATTCTCTGGGCAGCTCGACAGCAGATGGTCTGGAGAGAAAACAGACAAAACAAAACAAAACAAACGCATAAACAAGACAAGACGTACACGCCGAGTTTAATTGTGACGAGAACCTTTAAGAGTCTCTAGACACAGCATGGTGTCATGAGGTATCATCATTAATGGACAGACCATGATCCGCCTGGGCCCATATAGGGCGCCATCATTATCTCTTGAAATCCATGCAGTCATCAACATATTTTGCTGTATGAATTTGTAAATAGCATTTCACTTAGGTGTAGGTTTTTAAACTTTAGTTTTGGAATGTCTTTTTGACAGCTGTTCTGTTGGCTTCAGTGGCAGCAGTTTGTATCGAGAGCAGTCCAGAAAATGAGTTTCATCATCACCACACCACATGCTGAGCGTTTTCTGTTTTCTCTTGTAGTGTTCGTGTATTGACCCCTCTGTGTTTGTAAGTCGAGAGCGCTGACGTGAGTCTGTTGAGATGACGTCTCTCTGTTCGAACCATTTAATGTTTGCGGTATGTGGTTCTGGTCGGTAGTTTTCAGTCATTTTGTCGTCCGATTACAGTCTGGGAGTGCTTTCGGCAGTCCTCCTCCTCTAAGGAGGATGGTCGGAGTCCATGGTATAACTCCTAGACACCATTCTGTTGTTGTTGTGTGTGTGTGTGTGGGGGTTTTTTTCACTACTGGGATTTAGAAACGTCCCCTGGGTGGGCGGGTTTCTGGTTCTTCCCGATTCGTTATCGGACACTGTTCTCAGTAGAAACATGTCAACCCTATGAAGTTCGTTCTGTTCCTCTTTGACCAGATCCAGATGGAACTCTTTTCGGCTTCTTGCCTTGGGCTCTGGTTCTCTTCTCACCAGAAACCCCCAACTGTTTGATGAGTATCGGGAAACCCCCTTCCCCCCAACTCCCCAACTAGAGAAACCCGTTTGATGAGCATAGGGAAACCCGTTTCCCCCAACTCTTTGATGAGTATCCCCAACTCTTTGATGAGTATAGGGAAACACCTTTCCCCAACTCTTTGATGAGCATAGGGAAACCCCTTTCCCCCAATTCTTTGATGAGCATAGGGGGAAACCGCTTTCCCCAGCTCTTTGATGAATACAGGGAAACCCCTTTCCCCCAACTGTTTGATGAGCACAAGGAAAGCCCTTTCCCCTCAACTGTTTATGAGCATAGGGAAAACCCGTTCCCCTGTCATGAACAGGTTCTGGTTCAGGGGTAATATTCAGGTGGGGAGATATTTCCTGCTCGTTTTTATTTCTGGTTTCCATCGAACGACAGACACCCTAGCAGTATGCTTGGGGTCCTGTTTTCGTTATTTTTTTTTTTTTCAGTACAGCCTTTCTTTTTTCCAGTCACCCCATCACCCACCTCTATATAATGTTTTCTTCATCCTCACCCTCTATATAATCTGTTTTCATTATCCTCCCTCCTACCTGTAACTGTGTACGGGTTTCAGCGAGGTCTCGCTGTGTCGGGTCTGACACGCATGCCTCAGTTTTTTTTTTTCGGAGATTCTCGTTTCAACTCACCGTAGAATCGAAGCGGACGTTTTTGTCGCGGTGTCGTCCTTTGGCACTTTGCGAAAGTCCAGCCTCGAGTCGAAGTCATATCCTCTCCCTGGTAGCGTTTTCGGGATCAGCTGCATTGCTGTTCTGATTTCTTCATTGGAATCCTCACCTCACCCCGGAGTGCTATCCTTCGTTAGATTGGGCATAGGGGTTTTGGTGGGGAGCGACTTGGGAGCTCTCTTCCTGCTGACCAGGGCTGGGGCTGTGGTCTCACGACCATTCTTTTCCTCAACAGGAGAGTTGGGAGGCCGGTGTTGGAGACGCTAGTTCTTCAGTGAACAGAGCGTAGCACACGGCTAGCTTTTCACAAGACTGTTGGTAAGTGACGTTTTGTTCCTTGAGATAGAGTTCGTGTAAATTAATCACTGTTATTCAAAATTCTAAGGTGGAGGTCATAATTCTTTATCTCGTCAGTTTCTCTCTAAAAGTTTAGCGTGAGCTACCGGTTTTCGTCTGCTTCTTGAGCAGGGTTTGGTTTAGTTGTCCTGCTGAAAATCTTGTGAGTTCGAGATTTTACCGGTCGAGTGTGGCTCATGCATGGAGCAAAAAAAAAAACTTTCATTGAAATTTAGTGTCTGTCGTGCTTTCTGATTGTACAATATTATTTGCGGGTTTTTTTTGTTGTTTTTTGTTTTTTTTGGGGGGTGGAGGCTAAGAGCCTTAAGTTTATTTTGTTGGAGAGTAAATTTTGACTCATGAGGCGAACCGCGGTGTGGTTGGTTGAGGGCAAAATTTACAGGGGGTGGGTGTGGGACACTCATCCACCCTCTCTTCCAGTCACTGTTTTCTCCTCCCCGTGTTTTCGTCCTTCGTTTAATGCATAAATATGTGTGTGCACGTTTGCGGGCGAGTGTTTATTATAACATAATCCATTTTATGTATAAAAAAAAGCAAAAATGCCTACGGGTGATGGTTTGAAATATTTAGTTTTTTTTTTTAATGTTATTTAAAGAAGTCTACCAGTGGTTGCTCAGTCACCTGTCGATTCAATTTTTTTTTTTTTTTTTTTTTGCTATCCCAACCTCAGCGCCACCTCAGAGGCAGTGCATCCACGCCGCTCATTCCGACACCCCCGTCCACAGCCACAGCCCGGTCGCCCCCCGCCGCAGCCCCGGCACCGGCAATCCACAGGAAGCAGTCAATGTCAAGTCGTCAAGAGGGCAACCCACCGGAGGAGACACTGCACTGACGCCGAGTCACTTCGGTGTGATGTTCAGTGGCGCCTGTTCTGATCTAACATACGCAGGGCACCACCTTCTAAGCCCCCTACTGACGACAATAATTGCTTAGTCGCGGAGTCGGCGTGAGTGAGCTCTCCCTCCGGAGGGCGCCACCACGTCCGTCCAACGACAGCCCCCATGGACTCGCCGATACCGGTGACCCCGACGGAACCAAACCAAGGCCACAGAGGTGGAGAGGACATCGAAATTGAGGTCACCATGCGAGCAGGGCATGAAGGGCCACAGAATTTGAGACATTTTTTTTTTTATGCTGATCGATGAGAATGTGGATGACTAAGATGATGCTACGGAATTCCATTTCGGTCTGAGACTACATGACAGGGCTGTACTCTACGCTTCCTTTCATAATATATCCCGGCGTCAACCAGGCCCGAGAGATACAGGCACCTGCAGTGTTGGTCAGGAAGTTTGAGCAATACTCTCAGAAACGCATCCATTAAGTGGATGAAACTCGACTGTGTGGTCCCAGTCTTCCCAACTGAGTCCGCAGCAAACTCAACTCTGGGTAGGAGCCGGTCGGGGCAGAAAAACCCACATGACTCTAATGGGATTCAAACCCACGGACCTCCCAGCCGGGAGTCCGCGACGCTAGCCACTTCGCCACGGCGGCTGGTTCAATGCATAATTCTATCTTTCTAAAATGTTCCTACCTATGTCAGTTTTGGATTGAAATAGATGGATAAATATTAAGGAAGGTTGTCTCATGACAAATGTATTAGGTTTTCATTAACGTTTAGTTGTTAATTGAGATTAGGGCCTGTATCATGTGTGACATGACTTGATCGATACAAGCCCTCTTTTTTTACCTCAGTATTTTTTTTTTTTCGATGGACACTGACTTTCTTTTATTGACGGACCTCGTTTGTCTGCTTTCATTCTTCTTCTGTCTATCTGCTGCTTTCCTCCCTCTTATCTCCTCTTACTCTTCTTCTTTCTTTGGCCTCGACCAACTGACCACAACCCTCTGACACTGACCACACTGAAATCATATCCCAGCATGGTACTGGCCCCAACCTTGGGGCTTGTTCGGTTGTTTCTCTGGTGGTTCGCGGTCTGGCTGTATCCTCGGAACTTCTGGGGCCTACCTCCTCCTTGCCCGCGGTGCTGGGGAGAGGTGCTGAGGCGACGGCGGGAGGGGCGTGGTGTGCTTCCGCTGCCGGCTGGGATCAAGTCCCGACTTCCATGAAGACGTTATTAGACTTGGCTGACACAAGATGAGTGTGTTAGTTGTGGGAAGTGTCTGAGTGGTGTGGTAGTGGTCCAGGCCCCTCTGTCTCCTCTGTATTTTTGTCTTTATTTTTTTTCTGTATTTTTTTTTTCTTCCCTGAAACTCAGGCCCTGTGGTTTGAATATATTTAGATTGTCCCCATTTCTTCTTTTTCTTTCTAAGGGAAAATAGAGGTTAATTTGGGGCATCCCGGGACGGGGAGGCTTAACATCGTTTTCTTTTAGTGTTATTTTCTTTGGCCCCTATCTAGTAATTAATCTCTCTGTATCTTGCTCTTCTTTTCTTTTCCTTTCTCCTGCCCTTCTGTCTGTCCTCTCTCTTCTGCCAGTGTTTCCACCCCCACTTAGTGTGTGTGTGCACTGCGAGTGTGTTGTAATGTGCAATAAATGTTTGTCTTTGAGTGTATGTCCTGGGTCCTTGTGTTTTGTGGTGAGTGTGTGGTGGGGGTGCCTGACTCCACTCTCCCTGTGGTTGGGACCGTCGGGACCCCCAGAACCTGACACCCCCCATCTCTTGGATAAGCATAGGGAAACCCCTTTTCCCCAACTATTTGATGAACATATGGAAACCCCTTCCCCCCAACTTCTGTAGCGAAGACCTTGGTTTGGAAGCCAGATGTCATCATAAACTGCTGATAGACTGACATAGTCTGCTGACTAGACTGGCATAGTCTGCTGACTAGACTGGCATAGTCTGCTGATAGACTGACATAGTTGCTGACTAGACTGGGATAGTCTGCTGACTAGACTGGCATAGTCTGCTGATAGACTGACATAGTCTGCTGATAGACTGACATAATCAGCTGACTAGACTGGCATAGTCTGCTTACTAAACTGACATAGTCTGCTGATTAGACTAGACTGGCATAGTCTGCTGACTAGACTGACGTAGTCTGCTGACTAGATTGGCATAGTCTGCTGACTAGACTGACGTAGTCAGCTGATAGACTGGCATAGTCTGCTGACTAGGCTGGCATAGTCTGCTGACTAGACTGGCATAGTCTTCTGACTAGAATGGCATTGTCTGCTGACCAGACTGGCATAGTCTTCTGACTATACTGGCGTAGTCTGCAGACCAGACTGGCATAGTCTTGTAACCAGGAGCTCGCTTGGTTCTGCTTTCATCATGCGGCAGGGTGAGTTCAGTGAGACTCGTTTGTTCTGATGAAGGTGAGTGGAGACCCAATATCCTGTGTCGTGTTGCCTGGTGATGTCTGCATGGTTTTCCCATTCTGGAAGGTCGGGTGTGCACTCCTAGTCATCCTCTCCATCCCATGATGATGATGATGATGAGAATGAATACTTATATAGCGCCTATTCTCGGCTAGACGCCAAGCTCTAAGCGCTTTACAATCAACACTCGTTTACACAACCAGTTCCACGCTGTCGATGTCATAGCTGTTTCAGATCACGGTGTGTGACGTCCTGCCGTGTAGAATGCGGCCGCTAGAGCATCCGGTGCTCTTGAGCTTCTTCTGGCAGTACACTACCTGCATGTGCGATCTCTTTAAGCACGCGTGGATGTGTCTCCGTGTGGACCCTCACTGGGTTGGCGCTGCTTCGCACAAACTGGCGACATGTCCCACTGTTTGTGTTTGCGACGACAGAGCGGACACACCGAGTCATCTGGTGTCTCCCCCCCTCCCCCCATTTTACCAGCTTAGAACTCGACAGCAGGAGGTCATGTACCGATGACCTGAAGCTGATTCTGAGAGGTGTGTGTCACACTTCTTTGCACCTGAGGTTTCCTGGCAACGCACCTTGACACGCACCTCGTTGGCCTCGTTGGAGTACCTTGTGGATGTTCTTAATGTCCTCTTCTTTCTTCAGTGCTGTGTCTCCATGTCGTTCGTCTTTTCCCTGTCGCCTTTGATCATCAGTGACTCCTTCCAGGATCTCAGTCATTTTCCATTGGATTGGAACGACCCGTCGCTGGTGACAGACTGTGTTTGAGATGATCAGGCGTCTAGTTTCAGCACTTCACTTTAGTTTGGATTTTGTAGTAGTTTTGAGATTTGTAATCTTGTTTCAAGTTCCTGATTCTTACCTGGCTTGCAGCAAGGATATGGTCTTCGTGGTCGGCTCGGCAGTGAACATAATGATTTATGTAACTTGACCTGCAGCCCGCTGACCCTTGACACGGAAGTGGACAGCTCATCGATTTCCGTCCACTGACCTGCCGCTGACTGACCGCATCGGGCAGAACACATGGCAGCCTCCACCCCCCTCCCCACCCTCCCTTCCCTCTCACCGCCATGTCTGGCACCCGCTGTCTCCTCCACCCACGCACCCCCTCCCTCCCTCCCTCCCCACGTGGCCAGTGCAAGCACTACACAGGCACTCCAGTCCCTCCAGGTCAGGAACAAGGTTCCTCTCTCCACATTGTGTGAGAGTCGTCTCTGGGATTCAGAGTCTCCAAGACTGGCAGCATGTCCTCCGCTTCATAGTGTAACGGAGAGAGAAAAGAGAGAGAGAGAGAGAGAGAGAGAGAAAGAGAGAGAGAGAGACAGACAGACAGACAGACAGACAGACAGAGAACTAGAGAGAGAGAGAGAGAGAGAGAGAAGAGAGAGAGAGAACGAGAGAGAGAGGAGAACGAGAGAGAGAGAGAGAGAGAGAGAGTGGGGGAAGGAAAACGAGAGAGAGAGAAAGAGAGAGATAGAGAGAGAGACAGAGGCAGAGAGAACGGGGGGGGGGGGGGGGGGGGCGACACTGATCTAGATGTTACAAAATCCGTTTTACTTTTTTTTTTTCCCTCATCGTTAACTTGGCGACTAGCACACTGGATAACTTCAATCGTATTGTATACAGCAGATTCAACTGAAGGGCCAATTCTGAAAATAGACATCATGAGAGGTGAAAGGCATTATATGGGATTTCATTATTTCATTATCTTCACTCCCTTTGATCTTGCCGCTGTCCAAAGAAATCTAAAACCTTCCCAGAAATGGCGTAAAGAACAAATCCCTAGCGCCGATGTGTGTCTCTCTCTCTCTCTCTCTCTCTCTCTCTCTCTTCTCTCTCTCTCTCTCTCTCTCTCTCTCTCTCTCTGTGTGACGATTTTGCTCCTAATGATGTTCAGAAGTACCTCTTTTACTCGGTGACTATGTCTGACCAAAGACAAGACAGCATGGTGACCATTATCTCTATTCATCATGGAATATTCTGCTGGATTCAAAGTGTAGTGTATGATACAACAGTTCCAGAGCATGCCAGTCAACTGAGTTTTTGATCAGTCGTAAGACAGTGGACTCACTGACCATGGAAATGAGGCTTAGAAAAACCCAAATTACGTGGGTTGTGTGTCTAGTGCGGTATTCACTGAAAGACGAAAAAAAAATAATCACTTGCAGTCGGCTATCGACTGACGCATATGATCAAGAGACAAATGTGAAAGAGAAAAAAAAATGACGTTCGGGTTTTTAGAAAAAAAAATGTCATATGGATTATCTGGAAATTCATCTAGTTTCTAATTTATTTGTCTTTAAGTGGAAGGGAGGTAAATAGTTTAAAGGAAAAGAGGAACAGGGAGAAGGAGTTTTAAGGGTAGGGGAGATAATTCATGGAATGAAAATTGCAAGAGAGATCAGAGAGAGAGAGAGAGAGAGAGAGAGAGAGAGAGAGAGAGAGAGAGAGAGAGAGAGAGAGAGAGAATTATAAAACGGCAGTCCGGAGAGTACAGAACTTCATTATGCGTTTTTTTTCCCTGTCAGATAAAGTGACTGAGTGAGCAATAAAAGACTTACTTCTGATACACATTTGTGGCAGGAGACGATAAGTACGAAACTCCATTACTCATATCTTTAAACATTCCACATTGCTCATGTTGCTTAAAAACTTTATACAACCGATCCTGGATCCGGCGTCAGATTCCAATTTGCACCACGGATCTGCTCCCAAA
>JADBJO010005463.1:150000-152500 GCA_016801955.1 Conus betulinus
GCAGGTAGCGTTCAGCCAGTGATCTATAGTCCATGATGATATCACACAGCAGGTAGCGTTCAACCAGTGATCTATAGTCCATGATGATATCACACAGCAGGTAGCGTTCAGCCAGTGATCTATAGTCCATGATGATATCACACAGCAGGTAGCGTTCAGCCAGTGATCTATAGTCCATGATCATATCACACAGCAGGTAGTGTTTCCAGCCATGATGAATACTTATATAGCGCCTATTCTCGGCTAGACGCCAAGCTCTGAGCGCTTTACAATCAACACTCGTTTACACAACCAGTTCCACGCTGTCGATGTCATAGCTGTTTCAGATCACGGTGTGTGTGACGTCCTGCCGTGTAGAATGCGGCCGCTAGAGCATCCGGTGCTCTTGAGCTTCTTCTGGCAGTACACTACCTGCATGTGCGATCTCTTTAAGCACGCGTGGATGTGTCTCCGTGTGGACCCTCACTGGGTTGGCGCTGCTTCGCACAAACTGGCGACATGTCCCACTGTTTGTGTTTGCGATGACAGAGCGGACACACCGAGTCAGCTGTGTGTCCCCCCCTCTCCCCCATTTTACCAGCTTAGAACTCGACAGCAGGAGGTCATGTACCGATGACCTGAAGCAGATTCTGAGAGGTGTGTCACACACTTCTTTGCACCTGAGGTTTCCTGGCAACGCACCTTGACACGCAGCAGGTCGTTGGCCTCGTTGGAGTACCTTGTGGATGTTCTTAATGTCTCTTCTTAATGTCCTCTTCTTTCTTCAGTGCTGTGTCTCCATGTCGTTCGTCTTTTCCCTGTCGCCTTTGATCATCAGTGACTCCTTCCAGGAGTCCATGATGATATCACACAGCAGGTAGTGTTCAGCCAGTGATCTATAGTCCATGATGATATCACACAGCAGGTAGTGTTCAGCAGTGATCTATAGTCCATGATGATATCACACAGCAGGTAGTGTTCACCAGTGATCTATAGTCCCATGATATATCACACAGCAGGTAGTGTTCAGCCAGTGATCTATAGTCCATGACACTCCATGATATCATCACGCAGCAGGTAGTGTTCAACCAGTGATCTATAGTCCATGATCATATCACGCAGCAGGTAGTGTTCAACAGTGTGATCTGTAGTCCATGACACTCCATGATCATATCACGCAGCAGGTAGTATTCAACCAGTGATCTATAGTCCATGATCATATCACACAGCAGGTAGTGGTTCAGCCAGTGATCTGTAGTCCTGACACTCCATGATCATATCACACAGCAGGTAGTGTTCAACCAGTGATCTGTAGTTCATGACACTCCATGATCATATCACACAGCAGGTAGTGTTCAGCCAGTGTGATCTGTAGTCCATGACACTCCATGATCAGATCACACAGCAGGTAGTGTTCAGCCAGTGATCTATAGTCCATGACACTCCATGATCATATCACACAGCAGGTAGTGTTCAGCCAGTGATCTGTTAGTTCATGACACTCCATGATCATATCACACAGCAGGTAGTGTTCAACCAGTGATCTATAGTCCATGATGATATCACACCGCAGGTAGTGTTCAACCAGTGATCTGTAGTCCATGACAGTCCATGATCATATCACACAGCAGGTAGTGTTCAACCAGTGATCTGTAGTTCATGACACTCCATGATCATATCACGCAGCGGGTAGTGTTCAGCCAGTGATCTGTAGTCCATGACACTCCATGATCATGTCACACAGCAGGTAGTGTTCAGCCAGTGATCTGTAGTCCATGACACTCCATGATCATATCACACAGCAGGTAGTGTTCAGCCAGTGATCTATAGTCCATGACACTCCATGATCATATCACACAGCAGGTAGTGTTCAGCCAGTGATCTGTAGTCCATGACACTCCATGATCATATCATGCAGCAGGTAGTGTTCAACCAGTGATCTATAGTCCATGATCATATCACACAGCAGGTAGTGTTCAAACCAGTGATCTATAGTCCATGATCATATCACACAGCAGGTAGTGTTCAGCCAGTGATCTATAGTCCATGAGACTCCATGATCATATGGCACAGCAGGTAGTGTTCAACCAGTGATCTATAGTCCATGATGATATCACACAACAGGTAGTGTTCAGCCAGTGATCTATAGTCCATGATCATATCACACAGCAGGTAGTGTGTTCAGCCAGTGATCTATAGTCCATGAGACTCCATGATCATATGGCACAGCAGGTAGTGTTCAACCAGTGATCTATTGTGCATGATGATATCACACAACAGGTAGTGTTCAACCAGTGATCTATAGTCCATGATCATATCACGCAGCAGGTAGTGTTCAACCAGTGATTTATAGTCCATGATCATATCACACAACAGGTAGTGTTCAGCCAGTGATTTATAGTCCATGATGATATCACACAGCAGGTAGTGTTCAGCAGCCAGTGACCTATTGTCCATGGGGACTCCATGATCATATGGCACAGCAAGTTGTGCTATAGTCCATGGGCCTCCCCTGCTCGCA
>JADBJO010005463.1:157500-161470 GCA_016801955.1 Conus betulinus
CACACACACACACACACACACACACACACACACACACACACACAGGGAGAGACTAATAGACACACAGACAGAGACAGAGAGAGGCAGACAGACGGACGGACAGACGCATGAGAGAGGGGAGGAGAGGGGCAGGGAGGTGGAGGTGACAGGGACTGCGGTTGAAAGCCGTGACGACATAACGGCTACTCACAACTGAAGGAGCTGGCGCTCTCGTGGACACACGTCAATCAGTTCCTGTAATTCTGGCACAGTAAGGCGTAATTTCCGACTCCTCCCATTGGCACCTGTCAGCATTCCCCAGACACCTCAACAGACGCAGAAAATGCACAACAAATTGCAGCTTGTCGTTGATTTTAGTTTATTTATTCGTTTTTAACATACCCTGAAAAACAAAACGAAAACAAAAAACGACCAGTAAATTGTCAGGACTACTTTTTTTTTAAGGCATAACACCAAGCAAGGCTAAGGAGAAATGCAAAAGCAGCGAAATGAAAATCATTGGCTGACTTGTAACGCTCTAGGATCGTGTCTGGTCACGTGATCTTGTTGACTCTGCCTCTGTGACGCACAAATGTAGACATTAGCCCTGACGCACAAATGTAGACATTAGCCCTGACGCACAAATGTAGACAAATTAGCATTAGCCCTGACGCACAAATGTAGACATTAGCCCTACAAACAAGTCTGTAGACACTGACCAAAGAAAGACAGCTGAAACAGTGACCCTACAGACAAGCCCATGGATACTACCTACAAAACATCATTTAGACTCTAAGCCTATAAACACCCTGTAGACACTGCCCATCACAAACTATCTGGAGGGAGGGAGGGAGAGAGAGAGAGAGAGAGAGAGAGAGAGAGAGAGAGAGAGAGAGAGAGAGAGAGAGAGAGGTGATAGAGCGGTGTGTAACAATCAGTGTATTACAGGGAGGAAGGGCACACCACCCATGGTGATAGAGCTCTGTGTATAATCAGTGGAGTACAGGAAGGGCACACCACCCATGGTGATAGAGCGGGAAGGGCACCAGGAAGGGCACACCACCCATGGTGATAGCGGTGTGTGTATAATCAGTGTAGTACAGGAAGGGCACACCACCCACCCATAGAGCGGTGTGTAATGATAGTGAGTACAGGAAGGGCACACCACCCATGGTGATAGAGCGGTGTGTAATAATCAGTGTAGTACAGGAAGGGCACACCACCCATGGTGATAGAGTGGGAAGTGTAGTACAGGAACCACCCCACCCATGGTGATAGAGCGGTGGTACATAATCAGTGGAGTACAGGAAGGGCACACCACCCATGGTGATAGAGCGGGAAGTGCAACCGATCATGGTGATAGAGCGGGAAGGGCACCACCCATGGGGAGGCAGGAAGGGCACACCACCCGTGGTAATAGAGAGAGAGCGGTGTGTAACGATCAGTGGAGTACAGGGGAAGGGCACACCCACCCGTGGTGATACAGCGGTGTGGAAGAGGTAACGATCAGTGGAGAAGAGAGGAGGTGCACACCATCCGTGGTGATACAGCGGTGTGAAGGGCAGAGGTAACGATCAGTGGAGTAGAGAGGAAGGGCACACCACCCGTGGTGATACAGCGGTGTGTGCAGAGGTAACGATCAGTGGAGAACAGGGAGGAGGGGCACACCACCGTGGTGATACAGCGGTGTGCAGAGGTAACGATCACGATGGAGTACAGAGAGGAAGGGCACACCACCCGTGGTGATACAGCGGTGTGCAGAGGTAACGATCAGTGGAGAACAGGGAGGAGGGCACACCACCCGTGGTGATACAGCGGTGTGCAGAAGTAACGATCAGTGGAGTACAGAGAGGAAGGGCACACCACCCGTGGTGATACAGCGGTGTGCAGAGGTAACGATCAGTGGAGTACAGGGAGGAGGGGCACACCACCCGTGGTGATACAGCGGTGTGCAGAGGTAACGATCAGTGGAGTACAGGGAGGAAGGGCACACCACCCGTGGTGATACAGCGGTGTGCAGAGGTAACGATCAGTGGAGTACAGGGAGGAGGGGCACACCACCCGTGGTGATACAGCGGTGTGCAGAGGAGGTAACGATCAGTGGAGTACAGGGAGGAGGGGCACACCACCCGTGGTGATACAGCGGTGTACAGAGGTAACGATCAGTGGAGTACAGGGAGGAGGGGCACACCACCCGTGGTGATACAGCGGTGTGCAGAGGTAACGATCAGTGGAGTACAGGGAGGAGGGGCACACCACCCGTGGTGATACAGCGGTGTACAGAGGTAACGATCAGTGGAGAACAGGGAGGAGGGGCACACCACCGTGGTGATACAGCGGTGTGCAGAGGTAACGATCAGTGGAGTACAGGGAGGAGGGGCACACCACCCGTGGTGATACAGCGGTGTGCAGAGGTAACGATCAGTGGAGAACAGGGAGGAGGGGCACACCACCCGTGGTGATACAGCGGTGTGCAGAGGTAACGATCAGTGGAGTACAGGGAGGAGGGGCACACCACCCGTGGTGATACAGCGGTGTACAGAGGTAACGATCAGTGGAGTACAGGGAGGAGGGGGCACACCACCCGTGGTGATACAGCGGTGTACAGAGGTAACGATCAGTGGAGTACAGGGAGGAGGGGCACACCACCCGTGGTGATACAGCGGTGTGCAGACGGTAACGATCAGTGGAGAACAGGGAGGAGGGGCACACCCACCGCAGATCCATAAAGACACAGAAGGAGAGAGCGATGTGGAGGGAGAAGAGATATCTGTCATCCTCCACACAGCTTCTGTGGGGGTCCTGTTGCCCCTCTTTTCTTCCCCGTCCATTGAATCCCCTATGTGTACACGGCCAGTGATGGTCCTCACACCAATGGTCCAGTGCTCACATGGGCAGGTGCGCCAGGTACCACAGAATTTTGTTCTAAGGTGCCCCCACACCTCTTCAACCAATACCGTGTATGTATGTATGTATGTTTGCATCCAATATTGCAGTGGCAGTTAATTCTGCCTACCTAACAGTGTGTGCTTGAGAACGTGAGTGGGGAACAATAAATGCTTCTCAAATGAGTCTTCAGCATGCTTATAGTCTCCAAGGAGGAGACACTCTCCAATGGGGTGGAAACTCACTAACATATAACTCTGGGTCAGACACCGGTATTTCGAAAACCTGATTGCAGATATGAATGCTTACCTCCCCCCTATTTCTTCACTCTAAGACATGAGAGCAAGTTTGTTTTATAATTGACTATTTCTTTGCACAGTCTTTGCAACACCCAAGCTGCTCCGTAAGTATCTTGCTGCTGGAATGGTGCTCGGTTACTTATCCTTGGAATTTATTAGTCAATTATATATATATATATATATATATATATATTATAGATATATATATATATCCTCAAAGACTTAGTCATCCCAGGTGTGTGCATTCAACCAGTCACTAGCCACGTATCATCTGAGTGTTTCTCAACAACCAGTCATAATCCAATCACAGTCCCCTTCCCAAGATACAGTCCACCAATCACATCAATGGGGACATCCAAGTGCCTCTCTCAACAAACCAAATCATAATCCATCACAGATCCCCTTCTTAAGAGACAGTCAGCCAATCACTATCTATGTGTCCTCCAAATGTTTTTTGACAACAATCATAATCCAATCACAGATCCACCTTCTCAAGATGCAATCGACCAATCACCATGAATGTGACATCCAATGTTTCTCAACAGCCATCATAATCAATCACAGAGAGTGCTCTCGAGCACCTAAGGAAGGCTTTCCAATGATTTACATTCCAATGAGATCCACGGAGACTTCCGCGTGAGGTGTAATACCCAATGAGCCGCTTCGACAGATTTGGGGGGAAGGATCGGTATAACTAATGAAGTCGTGGACACATTGCTTTGTTTTCCTGATACTCTGGTCTTTGCACATGACTACAAATGGCTTTGCGTGCATAGTCGTGGCAGCAGGTAATAAGGCAGGGAGAG
>JADBJO010005464.1:0-55000 GCA_016801955.1 Conus betulinus
GCACTTACTGTGGGTGGTGCTTATGTATGGGCTGTTCCTAGTATTGTACCTGTATGACTGAAAGAGAAGCAAATACCTTTACACGAAAATAGGATTGAAAGGAAGGAACACCGTTTAGTCAACAAAATACCCAGTCTTTCCTGGTAGGGGACTTTAACCTCAAAGAAGGTATAGCAGAATGAATGGAAAACCTACAATTCTGTTGGTGACAGAAATTGCCGTCATAACTCCGGGGGCCCCTGATTTTGCGCTGTTTCACACAAGTTACGGTTGCGACGAGTAACATTCAACGAGTGTGCCAGCAATCCCTGCGTGCACGCCACTCACTGCAGGCGACCTGGGTCGCGACTACAGTTTGTCACTGCCTGCTGCCTTCCCAGGCAGAACTGTGAGAACTGAGATGAACCCCTCGCCCCCCCGCCCCTGCCGGAACGAACGCTCGTTGTGGTCCCACCAGCAACTCACAAGGACCTTTGATTGCAGCTGTCCCTCTGGATTCACTGGTAAAGGACTTGCGGTTTAAGTGGAACTATGCTCTTTGATTTGCTAGTTTGTCCTTTCGTTTTCTTTTTTTGCAGGGTGATTTTGTAATGATATTTGTAGTATGCAGAATGGTATCAAGACGGAACAAAATGGCTGAGATATACTTTCTTTTTTTGTGGAGAGCAGAAAAGAGTAGTTGCCTTGTAACAATTTTTTTTTTTTTTTTTTTCCCTGTCCATTTCTCTGTGCTCTACCCTCATTGACCAACCCACGCTGTCTAGTATTCCAACCCCCTGTCCAGCAGCCACAGCCCATTTGGCCACCGCCGCAGCCCCTCAACCGGCAATCCCAGGGATCAGTCAGTGGTCAAGGCGTCAAAGAGACAACCCACTGGAGGGACACTGCACTGCTGCCGAGTCACTTCGGTGGTGTTCAGTGGCACCTGTTCTGGATCTAACATACGCATGACACCACCTACTAAGCCCCCTACTGACGACAATAATTGCTTAGTTTCGCGGAGCCGGCACAAGTGAGCTCTCCCTCCGGAGGGCGCCACCACGTCCGTCTCCAACGACAGCCCCCAGGGACTCGCCGTACCGGTGACCCCGACGGAACCAAACCAAGACCACAGACGTGGAGAGGACATCGAAATTGAGGTCACCATGAGAGCAGGGGCATGAAGGGCCGAGGACATTGACGAACAAAGTACCAAAGACACGATGCATTTCGACCTCTTGGGTCTTCTTCACGTGAAACAAAATAGTTACATTTAACATTTAGGACAGTACAAACAAAGAAACGAGAGCGACTTCCGGATGTCCATGTTGTAACCCTGTGAAGAATGGCTGACCGAAGGAACTGACATAGGGGATATGGGAAGGAATCGGGCGGGGGGGGGGGGGGGGGGGGGGGGGGGGTGGGGGGGGGGGGGGGGGTGGGCGGGGGTGGGTGGGGGGGGGGGGGGGGGGGGGGGGGGGGGGGGGGGGGTGGGGGGGGGGGTCACCGCAACAACCCCCCCCCCCCCCCCCCCCCCCCCCCGCCCTCTTCCTCTCCCATAATCCCCCTCTGTCATGTCCTTCGGTCCGGCCATTCTGTCACAGCATTACCACATGGCATCAGATAAGTCGCTCTCGTTCTTTGTTTGTACTGTCCTAAATGTTAAATGTTACCATTTTGTTTCACTTGAAGAAGACCCAAGAGGTCGAAATGCATCGTGTCTTGTGTACTTTTTCGTCAATGTCCTCGGCGGAAAATAACCCCCACTCTTTCTAAACTTTGCTTCGTTCTCCGCCATCAGTCGCCCAAAATGTAAATATTATGCTGTTATTTAATAGTGGCTCTGTGGCAGGTATTTTGAAGATGTAAATGCTCTTTCAGACATGTTACATGTTATGAAATTTGTATAGTAATAAACTTTTAATCCCAACAGGAAGAAAGTATGGCAGAAGTCCTTTCTTTGGGGGTTTTGTTGTGTTTGTTTGTGCTTTGGGGGGGGTGGGGGGAGTAGTAGAGGGATTGTTGACAGTTCAGGTGATGTGATGTGACCGTTCCCGTCAGGTACACTGTGTGAGGTGGACATCAACGAGTGGCCCAGGGCTCCCCCTGCAGGAACGGGGGCAAGTGTCAGAACACCGAGGGATCCTATCTCTGTGCCTGCCCACTGGGCTACGAGGGGCGCCAGTGTGAGATCAACCATGACGACTGCCAGCCCAAGTCAGTCTCCTTTGTCTGTCTGTTGTCTGTACACAAGTGTTTTGTGTGTGTTGAAGAGGAGGCGGTTGAATGCGTGTGTGCCACTGTGTCTTTTTCACTAGAGGGTCGTTTAAGAACACACACATTCACACACGCCACGCGCACACACACACACACACGCACACACACACACACACACCACACACACTATGTATACACACAACAGCGTCACGACACACATATACATATGTATATACATATACATACAGACACATATAGATTATATGTTTGTGGTGGCGCACATTTGTCAAAAATTGACGGTAGTATATACCCAGGCTAGAATAGGACGAGGAGGGATGATGGGGGGGGGGGGGGGGGGGGGGGGAAAAAAAGGTAGGGAGGGAGGAGGGGGGGGGGTGGGGGGGTGGGGGGGGGGGGGGGGGGGGGGGGGGGGGGGCTGTGGGGGGGGGGGGGGGTGCGGGGGGGGGGTGGGTGGGGGGGGGGGGGGGCTTGGGGGTGGGGGTGTTGGGGGGGGGGGGGGGGGGGGGGGGGGGGGGGGGGGGGGGGGGGGTTGGCTTCCTGATCTTTAAATTGTTCCTGATTGTACAAACAGCCAGCAAAGTTTGTGATGTGTGTTTCTTTTGTGTAGTGGAGGAAAAGAGAGTTGAGTGTGGTGTTTCTTTGTGTATGGAGGAAAAGAGAGTGTCTGTGGCGAAAGGAGGGTGGCGAGAAGGAATCTGCATATGGATGTAAGAAGAAGGGAGGTTTGTGTCCATTCAAGTATTTAGGTAATGGATGTTGTGTCCCATTCAAGTATTCAGGCAGGGGCCCCGTTTGTGTCCATTCAAGGATTCAGGGCAAGGGACGTTTGTGTCCATTTTCAAGTATTCAGGTTAGGGGGTGTCCATTGTATGTTTCAGGCATTCAAGTGTCCATTCAGGCAAGGTGACGTTTGTGTCCATTTCAAGTATTCAGGGTAAGGGACGTTTTTTTTTGTCCATTCACAATATTCAGGTCAGGGACGTGTTTGTTCCATTCTAAATATTCAGTGCAAGGGACATTTGTGTCCATTCAAGTACTCCAGGGCAAGGGACACAAAAATTTGTGTCCATTCACAATATTCAGCAAGCGACACATTTGTGTCCATTCAAGTATTCAGGCTACGGGACGTTTGTGTCCATTCAAGTATTCAGCTACAGGGACTTGTGGTGTCAATCAGGGTATTCAGGCAAGGGACGTTTTTGTGTCAAAAGGATATTCAGATTAATTGGAGAAAAGGCGTTGAGTTCTTTCAGCAGGTGATGGGAAAAGGGTACCACGGCCCAATTTCAGGACCCTGTTGTCAATGGTGGCACCTGTTCTGGATGACATGGGGACTACAAGTGTCAGTTGTTGTCAGCGGTTTTGGGGGTCGGCACG
Source organism: Conus betulinus (assembly GCA_016801955.1). NCBI lineage: Eukaryota > Metazoa > Mollusca > Gastropoda > Neogastropoda > Conidae > Conus > Conus betulinus. The sequence continues at coordinate 3,595 of JADBJO010005464.1, forward strand.
GGGCCAGAACGACATCGATGAATGTGCCTTCAAGCCATGCCAAAAATGAGCGGTATATGGCACGACTAAGTCAGCCCTTCACCGTCTTGCCGCGCCGGCTTCAGCGCACTCATTGTCAGTTCAACGACGATGACTGTACGCACAAGGTGATTTTTTTTTTTCTTCTTTTTTTTTTTATTAAAAATGTTTTTCCCCACCACTTCGGAAAATGGAATTCCGTTCTGGCCAATTCTGTTCCTGTTGAAAACCTGTGTTTTTTAAGCTTTATGTATAAACTGGAATATGAATGGCTTTTTTTTTTTTGATGACGCCTATTTTTTTTTGAGGGGTTTATTTTATTTTGCACAAAAGTGCTTTCTGAAAAGGAATGTAAGGGTAGTATTTTCTGTCTGAAAAGCTCCTTTTCTGAAGAGAAAGAAAAGAGTACTTTGGATTGATCATTTCCGAAAAATATATAAAAAGGGGGGGGATATAGGTTTTTGTATCAGAATAAGTTTTATGTAGCTGATCTCAGAAAGCCAGTATGATGAATGTACGTTCCAATTGAGAAGGGACAAGTATGCATAGTATTCCGGTCCCTGAAGGAATTAGCTGAGTCGTAGCTTTTTGTGTCTACTCTACCTTACTTTTCCCTTGCCATAGTCATTCTGGATCAAAAAGAAAAAAACGAATTGGGCGATTCAGGGAGTAACCTCAACTCCATTCCCAGTTTTAAGCAACGTGAGTGCTTTGCACTTAACCCGCGCCTTTCATCAAAGCACAGTATGCGACGAGTTCAGTTTTCCAACTTTTCCTTTGATGGAGGAACATTGCTGTCTCGTTTGTCTCTGGTTTTTAACACACGACACACACACACAAACCACACACACACCCTTTTTTTTTTATCTTTTTTGAGTAGGGGATTCGCCACAAATGTTGTTTCAGAGGGCTTGAAGGTGCGTAGGAAAGAAGAAGGAACCTGTTCTCTGCTTTTTTTTCCGGGGTGAAAATATAGGCCCAGTACTTCACACGATTATGTTCAGGAACCACCTTCTCTTTAACCCAAAATACAGACTGAGAGGAGGAAAAGAAAGAGAGAGATAATATTATGGAGAAAAGATAAATTAGTATTCAGAAGGAAATATGTCTTATGTCAGATATTCTGGGAGAGGGGTCTTTTGTTTTGGGGGGGGTGTGGGGGGGAGAGGGATGATGCGTTGCGGGGGTAAGGGTAGAAAGTATTATGGTCGTTCGGTATGGGAAAGAGACATTGATGGGTTGTTTAAATTATTCTCCTCTTTTTGATATTGTATGGAGCAGCTCCTGTTTGAAACGGGTGGGACGTGTGTGGAACGGAGCTTACCCAGTACACGCTGTGGGTGGCACTTCCCGGGCTTCACTGGCACCCAACTGCCAGCCCCCACATCAAACCCCTGCGACTCAACCCCTGTCTGAATGTGCCACATGTTTCAAAACCGCCGAACCTCTGACTCCGGTTGCTGCACCTATTAGGCTTCACTGGTCCTCGTGGTGAGGTCAGCAGCGTCCTTTTTTGTTTTTTTTTTTAAAAAAGAAAAAAATTGATAAAATGGATATTAAATTGTGGAGTTAATGTACTTGTTGTTCACAAAGGTTGTAGATGACACAAGACAACCACAGGTTGATGGACGCGCATACATCTACGTCATGACCTGCAAGCCGGATACAGGTTTCTGACAGTGTGTGGACAGTATGGCATGTAAAAGGGGGAAAAAAACTCATAGCACATTAAAAGTTTTGGTATTCACCAACGTACACACATGATTATGCTTCAGGCAAGGCACACCATTTATGTAAAAAAGTAGAGACACAGGGTTTGGGGGTGTTATACACTTTACACTGTAAGCGACATGCGTGCTGACTTTGCAACGCAATTATGTCTTCCTTGCCACCACCAAGGCCCAGATATTATGCCCATCGTATTTTCTCCCCTTGCGCCCTTCACCCATTTCCAATTGATACCCATTTGCGCACCCCTCTGCTCTCCCAGACAAGGTTAACGTATCGCTATTTAAACAAAAAACCGCGGCAAAAACCCACATCTTCCCCCCCCCAATTTCACGTAGACTTCTTTGTTGATGAGTTTCTTAATTTCGTGGACTTGGAGTGCAGTCCTAGATGTGTCAGAAGGAAGCGACCTGTCGAACAGTTGGCCACGAGGTCCACTCAAGTGCCAGCAGGCTGGTCAGAAGGGTCTTCTGCCTGTCCAGTCCGATCTCTTGTGCCACCGCTGCCCATCACGGTGATTGCCCATTTTTGCTCTTGAATTTCGGCCACTCTTGCGCTCTTTTTCTCCCACCCCCCCCCCACTTCCTTCCTCACCGTTTCTTTGTTTTTATTTTTCCTTGCCCCGTTTTTGTATTTGCAGAGCATCAATTGGTGCAGTGATATTGCGAACCTTCCAAAACTGCAGGTTCTTCCTTTTGCTCAGTTTTTAACTTACTGTCTACTCCATTTTTTGCGTTCTGAGAACACTTCCCTCCTCTACAGTTAAGTCTTGTTCAGTGTCAGAAGCTGTATGTAAAACTACATACACACACAAGCACACTCACCAGACCCACAACACCATTTTAACGGCATGCTGAGTGCATAGTCAGCTGCTCGTTGAGTAGTAGTCGAAATCATCAATGCCACCTCATTTCAGATATCGCTAAACCTACTTTCATTAAGAAACACGATCATGGTTATTGTTATCATTAACAACGAAATGTGGTTGTTTTTCATTTCACATTATCAGTTTAATTGACTAATTTAACCTTTATGTTTGATGGTCGCATTTTTTTCTTTTTTCATTTTTCCTCACCTCCTTCATAACCGCATCACAGTGGTCACATGTTTTTGTTTTGTTGTTTTGTTTCCTCTCTCACTTTGGCTTATAGTTTTACATATTAAGCCGTTGTTTTGGGGTACAAATTGGTATTCGCCCAAGTTGTTTACAGTACTTGCAAGATGGAATGTGAACAGTGTCCATTTGGCGTCATGTGACAACCCATGTCAGATATGCAAAGCAATGCCAGTGTTTGGCGCATTTAGTGGCTACTGGCATTATTGTGAACACGCACCCCAGCTGTAAACGCTCCCATCATATGCCTTTTGCCTGCGTTCAGTGCAGAACCCCTGTGTTTTCAACCTCACTCCGTGCTGGAGTAAGCACATTCTTTAATTCCGCTTCGTTTTCATATTAGCTGGTCCCGCAGCTCGGAGGGACAGTGCTCTACCGTGTGCAAGAGATTAGCTCCCTTTAATTACGACTTTCATCTTCTCTTTCACTCGGCTTGTCAGCCCTTTATTGAGCACAGTTGCGCTAATCAGAAATAATTGAAATAACAGAGCGCACAAGGCGGACTTCTTGGTTGAATTAACATCCGTTTTTACACTGAGGCTTGCTTAGTGTTGTTGGGTTCGTCAACTACTAGACAAGTTTTTAGCATTTTCAGCCTATTTGGTGCATTTATATATTTAAGTGTTGTTGGACACAAAACAATGCGCACTTGCCACATTTTAGTGAAACACACCAACAATACATATACCTGTGTGTTGTCATCAGGTGGGTAGATCTCCGCTGTGTTTCGAATGCATGGCAACGTGATTACACACACAGGCACGCCCACATGTGGCCTGTGTCCCGAAGGTTTTGAAGGTCCTACCGCCAGCGTAAATTGACATTGCCGCCGGCCCCTTTCCAAAATGGCGGCCACCTGACGGACTGGTCGCAAGGACAGCTGTAGTGTGCTCCGGCCGGATTCCACGGCTGACTGTGAGTTCGACATTGACGATGCGCCAAACAGCCTTGGCAATGTAGGGACCTGTCACGTACCTGGTCAACGACTTCGTCTGCTCCTGCCCACCAGGAACTCTTGGACTGCTGTGCGACCGCAACTTAGGATGCCTGTTCGAGTCGACATGCCCTAGACGGGGGTACATGCGTGGCCATGTCGAGGTTCGAGGTGCCGGTGTCTGCCGTTTGTTGGGCCCGGGGCAGGGGGAGTGAACGAGCCTGTCGAACCTTTGGCAGTCCCGAGGGCACTCAATGAACTGTGTGCAGCTGGACAACGCTTTCCCGCTGTGAATGCTCCGTCTGGTGGACAGTGGTGACCCCTTTTGAACTGTGATGCAGGTTGGGTTGACAGGGGAGTGACCCCTTTTTACTTGAATTGCAAAGCTGGGGGTGGAACAGTTTGTTGATCCTTTTTATACTGGAATTCAAGCTGGATGATGTTGTGGTGGCCCCTTTTAATTGTGCATTCTTGCTTGGGTGATAGGTGACTACCGCTTTATATGTGAATACCTGAGTGGGTTAGTTTAAACGCCTTTCACCTGAAGCTGGCGGACAATCTCATCAAACATCACCACCATGTTTTTCACATCAAATGTTAATCAACTTTTGGCAAATTAGTTTTATATAATATACTAAATATTTTGTATTCAACGCAAATTTGAGTTTATTTCAATCTTTTCCTTTAAGGGACTGTATTGTTGTGGTTTCGATCAACATTTTGTTTTTCAGGCATAATAGTAACATTAGGTTAACTTGTTGACGAGGAGAAGAGTTACAGGTCTCTGTTCTCCTCTCCATGCCAATAGTTTCCTTTACTAAGCTGATCAGTTCTGGCAGTTTGTTGGAAAGAGGCCCTGTGAGCTGTGGCCTATGTCCGCAAAGTGCAGGCTGGGATACAGCACTGCCATTTTGTTACCCTCCCTTGAGGGTTTATAGACCACTGGATCAGGGATCTGATTGCTTTCTCGAGGTACGGTGTCCCCAAGAGTCATCGCTATGGTAGACTTCAGGGATTGTAATTGTGGAATTTTTCCACTCACATTGTTGCCAGTGTAGAAGGATGAAATAACACTGTTCCAGTAATTTTGGTAACTTGATTGTTTCTTGTGGTTATAGTGTATACTAAGATTGTTTTTACTTGATAGTTATGTATTCCTTGTACTTGTGGACCTTCGAATTTATATTTTAGAATGTATGGTTCCGTCCCATGGCTTAAAACTCAGAGATGAGTAGAGTGTCTGTTTTGTGCAGCAGGTTCTTTCTCAGCGTGGACAATCGCCTGCCAGTGGAGTGCAGTCTGGGATTGTGTCAGAATGAAGGCAGAGCTGTCACTGAACACTGAGATGGGCCTGTAGGCCTCTTGTCAAGATGTGAATTTACTTTTAGTCATCTTTTCTTTCCTGCTCCATTGTCTGGGGGGGCAGGTCTTCTAACATCTATACCAATCTTCCCCCTCCTCGATCGCTTTCTGTGTACCTTACCATCTGGTCCAACATTCATAATGCTTTTTGTTTTTTTTTCATCCTTCCCAGGCTCCTGTCCATCCTCCTGATTGTAACATTTCATCCGTCTTGGTCCTGGTTGTTTCTCTTTCCTCTCGTTCTGTTTCGGTGTTCCCTCTCTCTTTCTCTGTTTCTGAGACAATTTCTATCTCTTGTTGTTTGTTTTTGTTTTTGTGTTTACATTGTTTCTATGTCTATTTTGCCTCTCAGTGTTCAGCTTTCATTGCATGTGAGCATAAGCCCGAAGTGTCCAATATCGCATTGTGCCATTGCACCATTAAAAAAACAACAAACCCAAGAGTAGCTACCCATCTGCACTAGCCCCCTAGCCACTGACTGAAGTGTCCATGTTGTGGTGGTTAGTGAACTCTCCCTTGCCTGGTTCAATCATGTTTTTCTCTGTGCCATGTCTTCACATCCAGCACCGGTTGCCAAAGTTGAGAGCTATGTGTTGTTAAGATTATCGAACATAAGAATATTTCCTCCCCATGAATGTTTCGCGGACAACATAAGAAAATAAAAGCTGGGTAGAAAATTTTTGGAGGGGTATCTACCCGTAAATCCCTCCTATTTCTGATTGCCGAGATTCCTTTCCCCCAGACCTCAATTTTTCTTATTGGGTGTCCTCTCTTGCTTTCACCTTTATTATTTTTTTTTTTAATGTAATTATCAATGAAGAAACCTAGCTGGATGTGACTTGCTCTTGTATATCTTATTCTTGTTTTCAGATAAAAAAATATGTTTCATGGAGCCTTTGTGGTATTGCACCATTCCACACTAAATATTGTTTGTAGAATTATGCAAAAAAGTTCTTCCTGATGGTGAAAAATTAAGTGAATTTTTTTTTGTTTCATGAAAGTTTTAAAGGAACAAATGACTTCTTGTTGGTGGCCGGGTTTTCTCTGGCGAGTATTGCCAATACGTGTCCTCGGCCTGCGACAGATGGTCCATGTAGGAATTGGCGGAAACGTGCCAGCCTCAAGGACCGGTTACGTCGGCTTGTCCGTCTGGTCTGGCTCCGGGACAATTGTCAGAACGACACAACCAACGAATGCCTGTCTTCCCCCTTCTGAGTGCGGTTCCTGTCTGGATCGTGTGTGGTCAGTGGAGGGGGAGTTGTAACGTGTGTGTCAGTAAGGAGACAAAGCGTGTTTTTTTAGAGAGGTGTTGGGATGGGGAATGCTGGGACAGGGAAGGCGGTAGTGGTGGTTTGACGAAGGGATTTGCCTCTCTACTGTTTTAATATTCCTGATTCTTGTTTGGATGTATTCATTCATATTACAGTTGTGACTGCAGTTTGTGGTGCTTATAATCTTCATATATTTTAGTGTTCAGGATACAACAGGATTGCTGTCATGTGTTTGTTTTTATTGTTCCTTTGTTGTCACAATATTATCAGTGAAAACTGGTCCCTGTGCTGTTTACAGTGGTTAGAATATGGTCTTTGTGTTTTCCAGGATATTATGAGTGTGACTGCCCTCTGCACTGGGGTGGGGTCCCATTGTGAAACTTACGACAAGTCATTCCCAGGGGGCATAGGGCGACCTGTGACCCTGAACCCGCTGCCGACTACTGCAACCCGTCACGGTTGTCAGAATCTTGCCAAAAATGGGAAGTGTGATGTGAGTGATAAATGGAGCACTTTGTTTGTCTCACGTTTTTTTCTTGGTTGTTTACGAGAAAACACTTAACTTTGTGTCAAATTCAGCTCAAGAGATTGTTCGTTCTTCATTTTTGTTGTCCTGAGTGTTATTTATTTTGCCTGAAGAAGACCTGAGAGGTCAAAACACATCGTGTTTTGTCTTGTGATTCGTTTGTCCTCATGGTTCGGTGGAGTCATAATAATTACTTTTTAAAATGAATTTTGTTTAGATTTCTACCTGCAGATGCCACACTTTACAGGAAAGCATCAGTCATGAGAATTTTATGTTATAATTAATGCCATGGAAAGGAGATGTGTTTTGTTTGTGTATTTGTTGTTTTTGTTTGCCTTTATTATTTCCAAGTAAAGGACAGTCCTGAAGTTATCTTCTGTATGTGTACAAGCTGTGTTCGGCCCAGGGCTATCTTTCCCTGATATGTCTGTGCATTTGGCAGAATTTAACTTCGATTGATTCTGGTGTGTGTAAAGGCACTGATGCACATGCGCATGTCCTGAGTGTGTTTTTTTATATCTTTGCATTATTATTAACATGAATGTGTCAGTGGACGTGGATGCGAGTCAGTTTTTGCTCAACATATGTTTAATCCTAAATATTTTTACAGGGTGTGTGATTGTTGGATGGGAAATACTGGGTCTTTTTACGTGTTTACTCTTTGCTTTAGTGTGTGGATGACAAGGGCCCACAGAAAGGAGAGAGGAATATTGTTCGTTACCTTTTACTTTGTCAGAGAAATCCATCATTTGTGTGAGTGTTTTTTACACTGACTTTTAGTAATGTTACAACTCCTCCACCCCCTAACCCCCCACCTCCTTGTCTTGTGTATGTGATTGTGTACATGAACATTAACGGACTAACACTACATTAACAACTAATTCATCCAGTCATTTTTCTGGTGTCTTGATAACATGAATAGACACGAAGAGCGAAAGAGGAAGAACCTTGAGGGAACGAGTGGCTGAGAAGTTACGTCACTGAGGGGACGCTGAAGATAACTTGGGCCTCCATCCCCCGCCCCCACCCCCACCCTTCCCCCCTGTGTCCCCTCCATCCCTGCCCCCCACCCCCACCCTTCCCCCCTGTGTCCCCTCCATCCTCGCGCCGCCCACCACTCCCACCCCTTCCCCCCTGTGTCCCCTCCATCCCTATCCCCCACCCCCACCCTTCCCCCCTGTCCCCCCTCCATCCCTCCCCCCCCACCCCACCCTTCCCCCCTGTGTCCCCTCCATCCCCGCCCACCACTCCCACCCTTCCCCCCTGTGTCCCCTCCATCCCCGCCCACCACCCCCACCCTTCCCCCCTGTGTCCCCCTCCATCCCCCCCCCACCACTCCCCCCTCCCCCCCTGTGTCCCCTCCATCCCTACGCCCCCACCCCCACCCTTCCCCCCTGTGTCCCCCTCCATCCATATTCCCCCACCCCCCCCCTTCCCCCCCCTCCCACCCCCCTCATCCCCGTGTCCCCCCATCCCCCCCCCCACCCCCCCCTTCCCCCCTGTCCCCTCCCATCCCCCCCCCCCACCCCCCACCCCCCCCCCTCTGTGTCCCCCTCCATCCCCCCCCCCCACCCCCAACCCTTCCCCCCTGTGTCCCCTCCATCCCGACCCCCCCCCCCCCCCCCCTCCCCCCCTGTGTCCCCCTCCATCCCTATCCCCCCCCATCCCCCCCCTGTGTCCCCTCCATCCTACCCCCCATCCCCCCCCCCCCCCCCCCTGTGTCCCCTCCATCCCCGCCCCCCCCACCCCCCACCCTTCCCCCCTGTGTCCCCTCCATCCCTACCCCCCACCCACACGCTTCCCCCCTGTGTCCCCTCCATCCCCGACCCCCACCCCAACTTTCCCCCCTGTGTCCCTCCATCCCTGCCCCCCACCCACCCACGCTTCCCCTCTGTGTCCCCCTCCATCCCCCGCCCCCTACCCCCACCCTTCCCCCCCTGTGTCCCCTCCATCCCCGCCCCCCACCCCCACCCTTCCCCCCCTGTGTCCCCTCCATTCCTACCCCCCCACCCCCACCCTCCCCCCCTGTGTCCCCTCCATCCCTACCCCCCATCCCCACCCTTCCCCCCTGTGTCCCCCCCCATTCCCCCCCCCCCTCCCCACCCTTCCCCCCCTGTGTCCCCTCCATCCCTATCCCCCCCCACCCCCACCCTTCCCCCCCTGTGTCCCCTCACCATCCCTGCCCCCCTGTGGTCCCCTCCATCCCCCCCCCCCACCCCCCACCCTTCCCCCCCTGTGTCCCCTCCATCCCCGCCCACCACCCCCCCCCCCTCCCCCTGTGTCCCCTCCATCCCTACCCCCCCATCCCCCCCCCCCCCCCCCCCTGTCCCCTCCATCCCCCGCCCCACCCCACCCTTCCCCCCCCTGTGTCCCTCCATCCCCCCCCCCCACCCCCCCACCCCCCCCCTGTCCCCTCCATCCCTACCCCCCATCCCCACCCCCCCCCCCCCCCCCTGTGTCCCCTCCATCCCCCCCCCCCCCCCCCCACCCTTCCCCCCTGTGTCCCCTCCCATCCCTACCCCCCACCCCCACCCTTCCCCCCTGTGTCCCCTCCATCCCGCCCCCCCCCACCCCACCCTTCCCCCTGTGTCCCCTCCATCCCCGCCCCCCACCCCCACCCTTCCCCCCCTGTGTCCCCTCCATCCCCGCCCCCCACCCCCACCCTTCCCCCTGTGTCCCCTCCATCCCCGCCCCCACCCCCACCCTTCCCCCCTGTGTCCCCTCCATCCCTACCCCCACCCCCACCCTTCCCCCCTGTGTCCCCTCCATCCCCGCCCCCCACCCCCACCCTTCCCCCCTGTGTCCCCTCCATCCCCGCCCCCACCCCCACCCCTTCCCCCCTGTGTCCCCTCCATCCCTACCCCCCCCACCCCCACCCTTCCCCCCTGTGTCCCCTCCATCCCTACCCCCCCCCCCCACCCTTCCCCCCCTGTGTCCCCTCCATCCCTACCCCCCACCCCCACCCTTCCCCCCCTGTGTCCCCTTCTCCTTCTCCTCCTTCTCCCTTTAAAAAACTATTGAGCCCGGATTTTAAAGAATTCTGTTTGAAGTGTCTCTCAGTGGAGTTGACAAATGATGAAAAACTGCCACCTGTATGCCTTCAGGAGGAGTGCAACACAGAGGAGTGCAGCTTTGACGGATTGGAGTGCTCCTACGGCATGCGGCCCTGGCAGAGTTGTACACAGGTGGTCAACGGAAAGCGGTGCTGGCAGCTTTTCAAAACGGCATCTGTGATGAGGAGTGCAACTCTCAGAACTGTCTCTACGATGGATTTGACTGTGTGGTGAGTGCGATTTTTTACGTATGATGGTGTGTGTTTGGTCCATGCTGGGGGGGGGGGGGGGGGGGGGGGGGACCCATGGGTTGAGCAGATTACAGATTTGTGTATTTGTATCATTTAGTTTGACACTATGAGCATACACTTGCACACACACAAAAAGATGGGTACACACATGCTCACACACACACACACACACACACACACACACACACACACACACACACACACACATGTAGTTGTACACACTGAGTACACAAACTTGCCAGAGAATGCAATCTTAGTATTGTATTCACATTGATATGCCAGCTAGTTTGTCTTTTCTTTTTCCATATGTGTTTTTTTTTCACAACCATTATACACCAGTTTCACATGTGAGAAATGCTCTAACTAGAAATTCCTAGTACACAGATCTTAGATCTGCTTTGCATGTAATAGGTATCTGTAGTGTGGAGATGCTTGAAATTCAATTCAGAGTGTATTGTCCTATATCAGTGATTACCTCTTCAAAGATGATTATGTTCTCCTGCATGTTGTGGTGGTTCATGGGATGGTCCACACACACTCACACAAAAACATACACACACGAAAAGACATGCACACTAGTGTCGTGTGTTATGACAACAACCCCAAAGATGGAATGTAGCTGCCTTAATGATAGGATGAAAAATGGTCACATTTGTCAAAACTGATTTCCAATGGTGAATCTGTGTGAGTTCTAGCCAAAGAAACAAGGAAGAAGGAAAAAAAATTCAGATTTTTTTTAATCGCAGGTGAGAGGTGTTACCACAGATGTCCACATGAGAATGTTTTCAGTCCTGCAGATGCCTAATTTAAAAAAGAATTCTTACTCAAAACACATTGGTTATATAATTGCCTCAGGAACCCAAAGGAGACTGCAAACCTGTCTTCGACACATACTGCTTGATGCACTACCAGGACCAGCACTGTGACAGTGGATGCGACACCGCTGCTTGTGACTGGGATGGCCTGGACTGTGACAACTCCCCTGCTCAGATTCTGCCGGGGAAACTCTACGTCATCGTGTTGATGGGGGTGGAGGAGTTCAGGACCAGGAAGGTAAGTGGAGGGGGCAGAGGTGTGGATGTTGGGCAGGTGAGGGCTGTTGTTGTCAGCAAAGTGTTCTATGCCTTCTGTGTAATACCTTTGACTAGTTACCTGTGTCCTCTGACCAGTCTTGGCTAACACAAGGGAGGCAAACATCAGGAGACACTCAGCCAAACTGGTTCAGTAATCGGTGTCAGCTTGGGTGGATTATTCCACCACGACCTAATGTTGATAATTTTGTTATGTCTAACTGCTGGTGCTGTTACTAAGACTGTGTGAACTTTGGTGCACCTGTGCATGAAGAGCTGGAATAAGCAGTATAGAATATTTAATGCTTCAGCTGGGGTTCATATAGTGAGACAGTAAAGTAACTAAGATTGAAAAAGTGCAGGTTATACTTTAATACTTCTGTATTGCGAGACAGCAAAATGCATATGCTAGTGTAGAAAGAGCTCTGGTGGAGTACACCCCTGTTTGAATTTCACCCCATTGGAATTTACATATGAGAAGTGGTGAGGATAAGGATTGTTTTGGCTTTACACCTAATCAGACTTTTTTGCAGGCAATGACCTGCTAGTCTTGTTGAATTGAATGCTTCTCTTTTCTTTTTATTGTCCATCACGCTTATTACTATTAGATTAGATATGACTGATTGTTATTGTTGTTATTATTGTTGTTATTAGTTACTCTGTATCTTTCCGTTATTAGCATTGCTTTCATGATCATTACCAGAAAGTGTGTCACCTTTGGTTATATTATTATTATGTTACTTATGCTCCCTTCATTTAACCATGTATGCCTTAAGACATTTTGGGACACAACGTTAAAGCTGGGAAACTAAAACCTGAAACATTTCAGGCATGAGATTGTCTGCCTGTGGCCGATCTCACCCCTCTAAACTGGTCTCCGCGTGAACATGACAAGAAGATATTTAGGGTGTTTGTATGCACAAGCTTGGGAAGGAGGAGCTGGGGATGTTGGGAGAGTGGGAAAAAAAATCTCTGAATCGCAGTTTATTTTTGATGGGATGGTTCTCAAGCAGATGACTTGCAGTTCATTCGGGCATTGGAGACAGATCAGTGAGGCACAGCTAACTGATAATGGCAATAAGGGAAATATTGGCTCATTGCAAGGAAGTGTACCATTTGCGGACTGTGTTTGGCTCCATATTGTATGGTTTCAAGTCCAAAATCATCGAAATGTCCACCCAAAGAGACAATAGTGAGAAAATGTTGGACACATAGTTTGATTCATGTGTGAAATATACCTGGAGCTGCAAGCGGCTGGAGGACATTGTGAAGATGACATGGAGTTTAGCTCATGGTTATGTCGTGAAGGGAAGATCAGGGTGGGATGCTCCATTTGCAAGATGACAGGCCAGGTCAGACCATCTGCAGTGATGCAGTCAAATATGAAAAAAAAAAAAATGTGTAGTATACTGCTTTGACAAGTGTCATTGCACAGCGTAGTCAGCATTTTCAGAAAGGTGTCTTTCATTATCATCAGTACATTACAAGGTGGCAGGCATCACATCATCATTCAAAACAATAATACTGAGTTTTTGATCAGTGCTCATTTATTTGTAGAGATATCTCTCTTAGATTTTTGGCATGTTTTTTTCTTTATACCCAGGGCTATAATGTCTGCAAATAATATTTGATTTTGTTCATTCTGAGTATAATAAATAATCTTATAATTCAACTTTAAAAAAAAAAAATATATTTTGCAAGCATACAAAAACCCCAGCAGCAAACAAAAAAAACATACAAACCCAGCAAAAAAGTGGTTTTAGTGTTTACTGAACACCTGTGTAAATATTTGGTAGTGAATTTACAACCCACAATTGTTGTTTTATATGATAAATTTATGCATTTCTGGGGTACAGTACAATCCAGGTATCAAGGGACACAATTTTGTTTTCTTAGGTAGGTTCACTGATGCCCACTGCTCTTTCAATTCTTGACATATATCTTAGATACTTGGGAAATTTTCTTGTTATATCCTTGGCTACAGCCAGATATCACAATAGTTTGATTTTGTTTGTAATGAGTAGACCAAAAATATACATAATGATGAATGTTTTGTTTGAAAAAAAAACAGACACTTTCAGAACATAAACAAAACTATAGCACTAAAATCACAATGAAATACCACAAAAACTGGTGTTAGTATCCTTTGAACTTCAGGGACAAACATCTGTATTTCACAATAAAGCTTGACAATGCATAAAATGTTTAGCAACCCATATCACAGGGGGCACTCCAGCCCAGGTAACGCGGGGGGGAAAGAAGATGGGAACTGCACATTATCCACAGCATCAGTCTGCACATCTTGCAAGCCTCTTGGGAATTGGTCTTGTTTAGCAGAGATGAACTAACAATAACAACACTAAGTGTAACTTCCAATTATTCTGTCAGTTTTCTTTCACACATGTGGTTTGGTTCACTCATGAACTAAGTGCGATTGATAAAAAGTCATCACCACAGAAGGTAATAAATAAAACATTGCAAAACCAACCACACCAAAAAAAAAAAAAAAAAAAAAAAAGAGAAGGACTGAGCTACAAGGATGTAGGCCACAACACCACACCACAGATGATGAAAGCACACTAACAACTGAAAAAAAATACACAGGTGTCGCAGAGAATACACCACACACACAGAACCTAAGGACTATGGACAGAAGGATCAGGATCCCACACTACTGCCAATAAATGCCAGTTATAGTTGACTGACATACATTGGGTACACACACACACACACACACACACACACACACACACACACACACACACACACACACACAAGCACATATTCAAAAGCACACACACACACACACACACACACACACACACACACACACACACACACACACACACACACACACACACAACACACACACACACACACACACACACACACACACACACACACACACACACACACACACACACACACACACACTGCACACAAACACACACACACACAATGTATACCCACACCATGCACAAGCACTGCTCTCTCTCTCTCTCTCTCTCTCTCTCTCTCTCTCTCTCTCTCTCTCACACACACACACACACACACACACACACACACACACACACAACACACACACACACACACACACACACACACACACACACACACACACACACACACACACACACACACACACACACACACACACACCACAAACAACAACTCCATTGAAATTTCAATGTTCACCTTGATACCTGGATCACCCATGAAAGAAAGGTCGAGATTTGGGCAATCAGCAACACTGGCCTCTGTCCATTCTGAAACAAGTTTAGACTGACTGAGTGCCACACTCTCTTCCTCTGCCACGCCCCCTCACACTGGACCCACGCCATTGTCCTGAACTCTTCCTCGTCTCTGGACCTCCTGAACCCCCTTCGGGCCCACTTCACGAAGGAGGGAGGAAGCGGGTCGGGCCCATGCGCCGGTATCGCTCGGTTTGAAGTCGGGGATCAGCTTCGTCATCAGTACCAATCTCCGATAGCAAAGGGTGGGTGTTGATTGTGATCGCTTTATTCCTCCTCCGAATCGCTTCGTTCCACTTCTCTGAAGTCTTCGTCATCGCTTTCACGGTCTCGGATAACTTCTTGAAGCACTTCAAGAGCATTAGATCATTTGAAAAAGGCACGCGCCTGATCGAACTGCCTGCTCGACTCGCCATCTTGAACCGAGAATGACTCAGCCGAACTTTGCCGAAGTTGGGTCTCTACAACCGTTTTTTTAAACCATTTTTTCTCCTTGCCTCCCTTCTTTAAATCGCTGAATTTTGATGATGGGGTGATGAGGCAGATGTGTGCGGACAGAGGAGAAAAGGGATTTTACCCATGGGCAAGACAGAAAGATCCTAGGGAGATGGAGAAGGACCGAAACAAGACGCAGAGGTCAGGGCGACGATAACCTGGGAAACCCACCCCAAAAGAGCCCACTCTCCAGGGTGTAGGTGTGGGAAAAAAATGAACGACGGAATGCTGGTCACCGTAAAGACACAGGAGCCGACGAGCTGTTTTGCAAGGCCCCCGATTCGCTCTCTTTTGACAGTTTGTATTCCTTGTTGTTTCGAGAGTTTCCGACCAGTGTTTTGTGGTGGTGGGTGGGGTGTGGTGGGTTTTTGTAGGTAGTTATTGTTTTGGAGGGCGAAGAAAGGGAGGGTTAGATGGTATTTATTTGGGTCGTTTAGTATAGTAAGAACACAAGAACTTGGAGTTACTAGACGGTCAACGCTGGAATGATGACAAAGGACAAACCCACAGAAGTAACCAAGACTGGAACAACAGAAGATTTAGGTTTGTTTTGCCTCTTTTTTTTTCTGTGTTTTCTTGTGGGTTACAGCTTGTTAGGTCCTTTCTTTTGTCCATTGTTGTCTTAGTGGAGTTTTTTTTTTTGTTTGTATTTTAGGTGTTGTGTGTTTTGTTTTAGATTATCGTCTTCTGGTTTCAGTAGCATTTCCAGTGCTTGTGGTGCTCTCACAGTTTAGCTTTTGCGTTGGTTATTTTTTTTGTTGTATATTACAGGAGGTGAATGAGTGGACAGAAAGTGGGCAGAGGGGAGAGGGGTGGTTTTGGAGAGGATGTTAGTTTTAAAAAGTGCGGGGGGGAGGGCGGGTTGGTTTTTGTTTTTGGATTGCTTTGGTGAGAGGGGAGTGGAGATCGATATTGGAAGTTTTTTGCTGGAATGTTGATCGAGGTGTTTGAGTTTTTGAACAACAGTAGTGTGTTGATTATTTTTTTCGATATTGACAACAAGGAGAAAGAGAAGGATCGTAAACGTAAAGGAATAAGATTTAATTGACAAAGACGTGGTTGTATCAAAATTTACAACCAAACTCTACCGGAACAATCAATAGGGGAGTGTTATCAACAGGAGTAACAGAGCAACTAGGCCTTCCAGAGTTTTTGTATGGCTGGGCTATGGTTGTATGCGTGAGCGAGCGATATGGGTCTGCTTTGTCGCTGTGCCCGTTCACCAAGTTTGGAAGTGAGGCACAGACTGTTTCTATTTATATCAGTCATATGGCTGACTACTAACCCTTATGACACGTTTCAAACAACTCCCTTAGTGGTTAAGGAAATTGAATTATTGCTAGACCAGAACAGCAAGAGAATTGAAGAAAACGATTTTTCTTTTTTGGAGACTGTAAGCCACAGACAAGACAAAGACGGGTGCTTTGTTATCAAAAACAAATGTGAATGGGGCAAATATATGAGGAAAAGTTAGACACGAGGACTAAGGAAGAGCCCAAAAAACGCTGCGAGGCTGTTGTTAGTCGGAAACATTAGAAATCGCATGGATGAAGTAGGATAAAGCGGAACAAGATGATAAACGTTTTGCTTGAATGTGGAAGAAGTCAGTCAGAAAATAATGGTCTCGTGAGTTGTGGTAAACAAAGACATCACCAGACCTCATCCTGCTCCCCCTTAATCATCAGGCATTCATCCCATATTTTGTCTGTTTTGGAACAGCCGTAGATCTAGGGATGTAGGCGGGCGAAAGATAGAATGAGCAGGAGTTAACAGATGACAAGGGAAAGAATTTTGTCACTTTCTATAGGAAAGATAAAAATACAAGAATGCGTAGAGAAAAGGTGCACGCAAGAAAAGAAAGAGGTAGATAGTCTAAATTGATTTTATCTATTTTCGTAATTCATCCAGCCCATGATGGGCCTCGAGCAAACACAAAAAACAATACATGACTGAATTTTTCTTTGTGCTATTCTTCAGCGAGAATCTGGTCGGCCAGTCGGGACTATCACGATGCCACAGCTGACACATGACGATGCGAGATGTATGGAAGTGGTGGGTGAGCATGCAAACAATACAGCGGCACCAATCCTACATCTTGGACCATCATCGTCATCGTGGGCGTTGTATCGAGGAAAGCGGGGTTTCAACGGCTCCACCTGGTTTCCAGAGGGGCTTCATTCTCCTTGTCCCGAGCGTCCCAGCGAAGGGAAAGGGAAATCCAAGATCAACTCGGGCTGGCACCACGCCTTGTCACATGTCAAGCCGTCGGGGCCGCATGACAGGAGAGGGATGAGAGAGAACATGGGATAAGGAAAATAAATAAAAAATGAATAATAGAGCAATAAGCGACAGAAAAGAAGAGATAATATAAAGGCATGACAGAAAGAAAGTGAGAGTAGGAAAGGAAAGAAGTAGGAGGGGAGAGGGAGTGGGCGAGAAGCGAAGAGAATTATAGGAGAGGAGAAGGAGAAAGAAGGTAGGCGGAAGGAGGGAACTAGATGTAGGGAGAAGAGGCTAGACCGAAAAGACTGAAAGACACAGGAACGTGAGATGAGTTGGGAGTGAATGGAGAGGATGTGAAGAGGAGATAATGGAGGAGATGGAGAGATTGGAGAATAGGAGAGTAGGAATGGGGGGGAATGGAGGAAAAGAAAGCGGGGAATGATGAGAATAGAGGAAGGGAAGGGGAGAGACCAATGAAGAGGAAGGTGAGGGGAGGAGAGGAATGAATGGATCGACGCACAAGGGTAAATGAGGAGAGCAGAGAGAGGAGAGGGAAGAGGAAGAGTGAGAGAGATGAACGGGGGACGACCCTGACAAGTAGAGGGACTTGGGGTAGAGTAAGTAGTAAGTGGGGGAGAGGGTGATAGAGGACGGATAGGTAATGAAGGGGAGATGGAGAGAGGACGAATAGGGGATGAAGGAGGTAAATTACCCAGAAAAGAAGAAGAGTTGGAAGTTGGGACAGTAAAGCTGGAGACAGGGAATAGGAAACATGGAATGACAGTGAAAAGAATAGAGGGTAGAATGAGAGGGCCAGGTTGGGAGGAGAGGTAGAATGTGGGAAGGTGGAAGAGAAGGGGGAAACTGGTTAGAGGGGGAGTGAGGGGAGCGGTATATCTTGAAGGAGGGAGCATCGCGAGATAGTGAAAAAGAGATAGTAGTGGGAAGATAGAAGACAAGGGAAAGGGAGAAAAATAGAAGGGGGGTAACAAGAAGAAGGGGGTGGGGGTGGGTTGGTACTAATATTAGGAAAGAGACGTTTTAAATATGATTAAAGGAGTAAATAAATAATTTAATAATAGTATAACGAACTGACAATAAGGATGACAGATGGGAGTATGTGGAGTTGAAAAAGAGGAAGGGGTTAATGGTAAAGGATGAGGTGTTGTTATGTATTAGGTTAAATAAAAATAAGAGGATAGAAAAGAAAAAAGAAAAGGGGAAAAGAGAAAAGAGGGCACCAGAAAGAGAAAGAAAGAAATTAGAAAAAAGAGACGAAAGGGGAAGCCAAAAGTGAAAAAAAAAAGCAATGGCATAAAATGTGTGATGAGGTGTTCGGTTGCTGGAAAATAAGAGTGTGTGATGTGTAGATGCGTAGTGTAAGTAAATAGTGTAAGGGTGTGAGTGTATGTATGGTTTGGAATGAGGCATAAGAGATGTGGAGATGTGTTTTAGTGTGTTTTTTGGATTGAGGGAAATTATAAGCGCTGAAAGGTCAGATTGGCACGGGGAATGGCATGTGTGTTTCAGAATAATTGAATGTGTGTGAAGGGGAGGGATGTTCCCAATCGCACATGGACACACTTGTTGTATCACATGTGTGCAGAAGGCTGCGCGAGCCGGAAAGGCGCGTGCAGACGCGCCAGCACAACCACCACACAAGAGACACACGCAACACACGCACACACAACACACACACACAGCACAGATAGCAGACAACACACACATGAAAATGAATAACAGACAGCAACAAGAGACTTAGCATCTGAGAACGTGACCATTAAAAAAAGGCAGAATAGGACAGATCAGGGAACAGAAAACATAACCACATCAAAAAAAAAACTTCACGGGAGCTACAAGGCCTGTTATTGGTAAAAAGAAATTGTTCTCTTTCGATTTGTAAAATTTTCCATCCAAGTATCTGTAGTATAGTAGAGTTTCGAATCCAGTCTAATGGCATGTCAGGGGATTCAAGTAAATGTACAGGGGTTTCTCTTGGCGAATGTTAATTCCCCGCCACGCATGCGGAAGACTCCCCTCCGGCTGGGTGCAGTTAAGAAGTATTTTTAGAATGTAGTGGGGAGGGATTAGATAGGTAGTTCCCTTCTATTTAATATCAATCAGTTCAGCGAGTATAGTGTGCCAGGTAGAACCTGAAGGGGGCCATAGTCAGGGCATGCAGACATCACTAATACCCCCGCCCCCACCCCCGAAGGACACTCAACGAATTGGTGCAGGTGCCCTGAGGGGGACTGCATTCAAGGGTGACCTTTTTTGGCGTGTTCTCTGGACACTTGGATGCCGGCAGAGGAAGGGGAGTGTGAAAAGGCGAGTTGGTGCATGTGTGGGGAGTAGGCCGGGAAATAAATGAACTGTGGGGGAAATACGACATAGTATGGTTAGATGTTGAGCTCCCCCCGCCCAACGCCACCAGAGACAGTACACACGACTGAATATTTGGACGTGATGTGAAGGTCCAATCGTAGCTCGTGGGCCTGTATGCGTGTGATTTGTGGTGCAGCTGTCTACCCCACGGGTTCCATAGGACCTACCAAAACGACAACCAGCAACACTCATCTCCACCCGTTGGCCGAGCAATGAGCGAGCTATGAGGGCAGGAGGACGGAGGGACGACGATCAACCCCACTGCAAAACGCACCAAAGCGGTGGCAGACCGATTGAGTTGTTAGCTTACAGTCTGTTTCTTCATCGCTCGCTTGCACTCGGCTCTACTTCTACCTTCTAAGCTTTCTCATTCTCTACAAATTTATTTGTGTTTTGGGTAGAAAACCTTTCTTGTTTTCACCACCACACTAGGGAAGAGAAAAAAGAGAGGAGAAGAAAGAGGATGTGTACATATGTTGCAGGAAAAGGAAGGGGAAAGGAGGAAAAAGATGTTATTGTTGTGACACCTTCACACCGTGTCAAAAAGACCTCTTTAGGTTGAAATGGCAAATAAAATATCAAGGTCAAAGGTTCTCTCCTCTCGTCTATCGGCCGTCTGGCTCTCAGTCTCGACGAGAATTGGCTCCAATGCTGAATCTGTAAGTTAAATATAAGATTTTATACTGTAGACTATTCTTTCTTTCTCCTAGCCTTTTGTTTCCAAGACCACTTCTTTATTTGGCCTTTGTCTACCATCATGTCTATTACTTCAGCCTATTTGTCTCCCTCTGCTTCTTTCTCGCACTTATAGTCTCATCTACTTCTGTTGTATTATGAGACCGATGTCTCCACATCACCTTCTGGTCTCAGCCGTTTGTCAAAATCAACTTCTTTCTTACAGGCTTGTTCCATTCGAACACTTTTGCTCAGCCGTAAGTCTTCATCGCTTCTTTCTCAGCCCTTAGTCTCCCACTCAACGTCGTTTCTCAGCCTTTGTCTCCATCTAATTCAGCACAGCTGTTGTCAAGACCCAGTGTTTTCGTTACTGTCCTCCCCTGCATCAGGACAGTGAGAGCAAAGACACCAGGACTGTATCAGTCTCTGTTTCAGCCTCGAAAATCAAGACTTAGATCAGACAGCCGCACGGATGGACAGAGGGAGGGTTTAAAAAAAAGAAAAAAGAAAAAAAAAAAAGAAGAAAAAAAAAAAAAAAAAAAAAAAGAGCGGTGAGGGGTTCTTACTTAGAGGAAAATAGATTTACGGTAGGGAAGGAAAAATAAAACAGGAATTGTGTCAGGCTCCGTACTACATTAGTCGTTAGAAGTAGCAACAAGGGGACATAGTGAGAAAAGACTTTCTTATTTTTGCTATCTTAAATGCTTATCTTTCGGCTGTTAAGCAGTTCGTATGATATAGAAGTAAGCCTAATTACCTAACATTAGGGTGAGGGTGGGGAAAGTTGGGTAGTGAAACAAATATTGAAAGGCTCGTGAGCGGGTGTAATGTGCCAGGACCAAAAACCTGCTGACTGAGGCGAGAAGTGAAGTGTTTTATTTTTTATTGGAAAAGGAAGAAGATTTGTAGGGTAAAAAACATATTAAGAAAGATAGCTAGGAAAAGAAAAGAAAGTTCGTATAATTATGCAAAATATACACCTGGCGCAAATAAAAGAAAAACAACAAATTCAACAAAAACTGATAATAGAAGGAAAAGAAGAGAAAAAATGCAAGAGGATAAAGAGAGAATTAGAGAAGTCATAGTCCCGGATAGCGCATGGGATTGTCACCAGATTAAATGAAGATATGGGAGAGATGGAAGGATTTTACAATATGAATAGAACATACTAGAAAGTGCTCTCTCGAGCTCATACTCTCTAATCAGCATCTCGAGCTCGAATCTAGCTCTAACTTGCTATACTCGTTCCTCATGCTGATCTACCAGCTTACCAATCGACACCCGACGACAGAACAACACTCTGCTCAGTGAATAGAAAGAGAGGAGAGAAATAAAGAGACCGAGAAAGGAATTAATAAAAAGAGAGTTGAAAGCCACAATAATTAGCTGCGCTGGGGGTCGATTGAGCGAGTGATTATCATATGGCGTCCTCTCTCTCGTCTCGGACTGACGAGTCACCGAGCGTCGGGTCTCCGGAGAATCACAACAAAGACAGAAGCAATTACCAGAGACTGAATAAACAGAAAGCCCACCCCAAAAAAACAACCCCCCCAACAAAAATAAAGAACAACAACATACTCAGTCATAGTACTCTTAGTCTCTTAGGTTTCTCGTCTCTCTCTCTCTCTCTGAGACAGTCATCGTCAGTCTCTCTCGCAGTCACCATGCACACACACAGCGAACAGAAACTCCTAGTAACTCTTTGTTCTTTTCTTTTCTTAGAGGAGGAAGATAGACGATTTAGAGGTGAGAGAATAGCGAAACAGATTTGTAAGTGAGGAATAAAGGGATACATAGATCTCCTACCACCCCCCCCCACCGCCCCACTGAATTTGTTGGAGAATTAAAAAAGGAGGTAGAGGATTGGATGAATTATATTGTTATAATTGAAAAGAGAGAATACTTATTAATAAAGAATTGAATGAGGGAATAATATAAACAAGATTTCTCCCCCTCTCTCTCTCTCGCTCGTCTTGATTATAGAATCTTCTCTGCTCTCTCTCTCTCTCTGAGCGCTCTCTCCTCTCTCCATCACACAGCAGGCACACAGCTCTCTCGTACGTGCTGTGACTAGTAGGGTTTTTCTCTCTCTCTATGTGCTACTCGTCATGCGATGCATGCTGCGGAGATTACTCTCTACGCGTCCTCGTAGATGTCCACGCTGCATAACTCTGAGAAGTACCTTCATTATCTCACTCTCGCTCCTTCTCTCTCTCTCTGTCATCCTCCGATCGAACACACACCACACACTCTCACGTGCTCCTCTCCATCACACACACACGCTCATGCTTTCTGTCTCTAGTGTCTCTTGCTTGCTCTCCCTCTCATACACACACGTAGAACGTCCCAATGATCAGTCAGTTCAAACACAAACAGGGAACACCCCTGCTCCTGCCCCCCAGTTTCAAAAAACCTCTCCTTGAATCCCTGTGACCAGATGGAAAAGGGCCTGGAAGTCTTTGAGAGCACACTGATGGAACGTGGCACCACCGACCAGCGCCAGTGGACTCCTCAGCACCTGCAGGCCGCCAACATGTCCCCCCAGATGGCCAGCCTCGCCCTCACCCCACCCCACAGCGACATGCTCCATGGCATCAACGACGTTGATGTGCGAGGACCCGGTGGGTTTATGAAAATGCATAGCTGCCAGCATTATTAGTTTCTTTCTTTTTCAGGAAAATGTTTATTTAAAAGATGGTTTGTTTTTTTTTAAATGATAAATTTTCTCATACTTACCTGTCCAAATAATTGCCTGAATAATGCAAGGGATGATGGGAGCATGCACCCCTGACAAGAGATATTTGTTTTTTTTCTTCTTTTATTTACATGAGAATAACTCTCTACAGTTCCCCAGCCAAAAACTCGGTGCTGGGGGGACAGTTTGCCGTAAGAAAAGTGCCACTCAATAACATAGAGGTGAAATGCATAGTCCCCTTCCTTCAAAAGCTCAGATGGACAGAGTAAGCAAAAAACCAAGAAAAGATAAAATGCTAACAGGATTAGGAAAAGGAGAAGACCCATAAGGTGATTACTGATGGTGCTAGTAGATAAAAAGAAAAAAAACCTCAAGCTTAGAAAATACACAGACGAGAAAATGTTATCATACACAAATCAAGCAAAAGTCAAAGGCATCTTGAACAAAGTGCCAAGGCAAAAATATGCAGGCAGATGCTGGCAGGATAATCAGATGAATTTGTGACCAAAAAGCTTGAATGTCCTCATGCATGCCATGTAGGTGAAAATGGCCAGAAATTGTCCGTAACTTCTTGTCTGCTGCCCAGTAAATGCCAGAGACCATGACGTTTCACTAGTGGACGCAGTAGGTTGAGAGAACCTGGACTTCATGCGCCCTTGCATCTGTTGTAGGGGAAAGCGGTTTCTGGCCATAGACGTTAGTATGGTGAATAGCCAGTATAGTCCAGGAGTTTATTGTCTGAGGTCTGAGAGCAGCACACACCTCCCTACTTAACAGTGACTATTGAATGAAGAGGGTCAGATTAAGATCCCTTCTCGGTTTCTTTTGCTAGGCATCCAGATTATATGTAGAACAATATTGTCAGTGAGAAGAATTAGGACTTTTTTTTTAGACAGGTAAGTATTGACATTCTTATAAACACCAAAGTTTATTTGAGAGTATCTTGAATCATACAGAATATACATCTAAAATAGATGGTTACTTGCTTTTGTTATTATAATTTGTAACAATATCCATTTATAAGCGAAATTTCATGAGTTGATACACATCTAGATAGGCACCTTGACTTTGGCCCATGGATCAAAACCCAGCCAGATCATTACTGTTTATAACTCGCAATAATTGCAGACTATACTTGAATTTCAGTCTGAAATATCCATTAGAACATGGTGATCTTGCAGCTTTCAGTGTTTTCAAATATATCTTTGTCAGACTTCAATTTTCATGGATAAAAGGTGAGGGAGACACCCTGGTTTTGTCTGCTTTACGATGTGAACGTTTCGGTCCTTGTTACAAATTGCGGCTGGTTGCAGACGGATTCACACCACTGATGCTGGCCTCGTTCCGAGGGGGAGGTCTGGACATGGGCTGCGACGAGGAGAGCGGGTCAGGGTCGGGGGAGGGAGAAGGGGAGACCACCACTGCTGATGTCATCACCAGTCTCCTGATGCAGGGAGCTGCCATCAACGCTCAGACAGACCGCACAGGTGAGACGACGTGGGGCAGTAGGCAGGGGAACTGTTTTCTTAAAATAGAAACTATTGTGGATTAACCATCTGACTATGTGTGTTGTTATGGAACCTTAGGAGATTAGGAGAGGATGCTTAGCATGAAGAGAGGAAAATATTATATGCTTGTGTGATGGGCTTTACATTCAGTCGCTTGTTACTTAAATTAGTTTTTGAAAAACAAGAGAAAATAATAACAGAAGTTGCATTTGTCTGCATCATGCATTACCTGTGACAGGTGAAACTTCGCTACACCTGGCCGCCAGGTATGCCCGCGCAGATGCAGCCAAGGTGTTGCTGGACGCCGGGGCAGACCCCAACATTCAGGACAGCACAGGACGTACTGCACTGCACACTGCTGTAGCTGCTGATGCCCAAGGAGTGTTCCAGGTGTGTGTGTGTGGAGGGTGGGAGGGAGTGCAGGGATTGGGAGGGGACATGGGGAGGTACCAGGGTTTCACATCAGATAAAATGAAGGAAGAGTCTGTCGTACATCGGTGTTCCTTTGGAGAGGTTTCATACCCCCCAGTGAAACTGAGGGTTGATGCAGCATTGTTCTTTTGATCGAAAGTTCATGGGTTCACACATACACTCGCACTCACACACACACACACACACACACACACACACACACACACACACACACACACACACACACACCCATGGGACAGCCATGTTATGGGAGATATTCTCTGTAGAGTCAGCATATGTGAAGATCCATCCTTCTCCCAAGTTTTAGGTTGAGTTTTTAATTCTCTCACGACTAAAACCACGTAACAGATTAATTCCCATGGAAACTGAAAAAAAATTTTTTTTTTCATTTCATGTTTCTTAATATGAACACAAAAGTCCGTTGTTGAATATCAGCGGGAAGTGTAAAGCATGAACATTTCACCCACTGTGCTTTTAAAAAACCTTTTAGTTGATGAGAAAGTGCTGTTGTGACATTAAAAAAAAAAACATGAAGTTTAACTGTCTGGCATCAAAATGTTTTAACACTCCTCATTCTAAGCTCTTTTCATAAAAGGTACCATCTTTGTCATTAAAACAAATAAACAAAATTTCCATTACCTGGTAGTAAAACTAAATATGAAACATCATTGCATCCAGTGATTGGTTGAAGGAAAAACTTTTTTTTTTCTATTAGATTGCTGTCATTTACCACACAGCACAAATGTACAGAATTATTGCCTTACCAGCCATTTCAGTCACAGCAAAAGCAGTGACAGGTTGTTGAAACCAACAGGTGACTGCACTTCATTAAAGAACTGATTGGTTTGGGTGTATCCCAGCTCGCGACTCCTCACAGATTTCGATCTGGGAACAGCTTGTGTTCAAGAGTCTCAATCAAAGAATGTGTCACTCTTGTCATTAGTTATTTATACAGTTAGGGCCCCTTGTCCGGGTAGAATGGGGAAGGTTGATGATTGTAAGTCACTTTTCACATTATCGCCACCACAGGTGTCCGGCGTAAGGACCTGTGGGACCATCGGGGTAATTGAATCTATCCTCATTTTTCCTCTTTTCATTTTCATGAAGTCTAGATATGCATCCACTACATGATGGCTTATTGCATGTTGAGAGGAAGGGATTTTAACAACAGATTTCAGCCTGATGACACAGTTACTGCAAGACCATTTCGAGTGTGTAAACTACCATACACTTGTGCCCTTTTGTCTGCATCCGAGCCAGATGAATGGGGTTTGCAAACAGCATTAGTGACGAACTGTGTCCTTGTCATTTTTCTTGTAAATGGGAGTCATAGTTACCTTTCTTGTGTACTATTTTTAAAGTAAAACCAACTGTGTCCTTGTCATTTTGCTTGTAAATTGGAGTCATAGTTACCTTTCTTGTGCACTATTTGTAAAGTAAAACCACTTGCCTAATTGTGATTAAAAAAAAAAAAAAAAAAAGACTGAGACTTTTTTTTATTGTGATGTGATAAAAAGACTGATTTTTTGTTATTGTGATGTTTAGACTGATTTTTTTTCTTATATGTAAAGTAATTGTTTTACATAGCTATGGCTTTAAGCCAGGGGGATATGTTGATAAGTAGAAATCAGGATTTTGTTTCCAAGAAACCAGTTGCGAGGCCCTGAACTATTAGCTGTTCGAACTGGTCCTAGTAGAGGATAGGAAGAAAAGTAAAGATACACTCTTACAGGAACACACACATATTAACACACTACACATTTACAACACACACATGTGTACACATACACACACCGCATGACATTTTGTCCGCCGATGACAGCATACTTTCTGGTTTGGAACAGATCCTTCTTCGAAACCGATCGACCAACCTGAATGCACGGATGCATTGTGGGACAACACCACTGATCCTGGCGTCACGCCTAGCCATCGAGGGAATGGTGGAAGACCTGATCACAGCCGAAGCGGACATTGAGGCCACAGACAATAATGGTGAGACTGCAAACAAGGGAATGAGCAAAACGACTGATCTTACTATGATTGTAAACTTCTGCTTTGGTCTGACTGGGATGAAAGGGCTGAAGATTGGTG
The DNA here is from genome assembly GCA_016801955.1 of Conus betulinus. Taxonomy (NCBI): domain Eukaryota; kingdom Metazoa; phylum Mollusca; class Gastropoda; order Neogastropoda; family Conidae; genus Conus; species Conus betulinus. The sequence goes on from JADBJO010005464.1 coordinate 30,677, forward strand.
GGGACAGACATGTTGAACTTATTTTATTGTGACCCACTTTTTTTTTTAACAGTAGACCAGTGTTCATGAAGAAAGGAAGTGACTTTAAAGAAAGAAAGAGGAAAGAAAAATGAGATGTCTTTTATTTAAAAAAAAAAAAAAAAAAAAAAAAAAAAAAAAAAAACCAAAAGAAAGTGTCCCAAAAGGAAGAAAGAGATGTGTGGAAAAGGGAGTGCACTGTGACCTTTTTACCGTATGTTGACTCCTGAGTCACTCGTAGTAGCATATCGAAGCTTGACAGTATATTTTGGGATTGTTCAACAAGTGATACCTAGCATTACAAGGCATATTCCAAAGAGCCAAGGGACACCATTTGTGGAATACTTCAAACCAGGCCAAAGTAGTTTTAAATTTTGGGGGTTTTCCAGCATGAATCAAGTAGGACAAAAAGTCACAGACATGGAGACTGGCAGACAGGCGCGTTGGTAGTGAAAAGGTTAACGGAGAGGACATCATAGTGCAGAGGTAAATCTGTACAAAGAGTGAACTGTTCTGGGAACACAAGGGAGGGAGTTCCTATGGGGAGGTGTTGATACAGGAAGGCTACATTGAATGTGGATGTGGTCTGTGTCCAGGGCGGACAGCGTTACACTGGGCAGCTGCCGTGAACAATGGAGATGCTGTGATGACCTTGCTCAGGAACAACGCAAACCGAGACGCTCAGGATAGCAAGGTTTGTCAGGCTGTGGAAGAGATCGTGTTGGATGTGATACGAATGCTGAGGTTGAGATATCAGTTCGGGTTAATAAAGCCTGTGGATTGTGAAGTTTATGTCTTACAGTACATTTTTAATCATGCATATGTTGCCGAGTGATGGTAAAACCAGCATAGGTTGGATTTTTTTTTTATTTTTTAACCTAGTTCATAGAAATCGGTACGGAAATTCACCTTCCAAAGGGCACAGTGTCATGTGTATTTTAATACCTTTTAATACCTTTGATTGTTCAGTAGGTATCTAGCTTTCAGGGTAATTACAATGTGGATTGAAAAAGTTGTGTTAGCAGGTGTCCAATACTATGCAGTGAGATTCCCGGATACCAGTGTAGCGTTAAGTCATTATGCTGAACAGGATCTTCCACTGAGAAAAGCAGAATCTGTGTATGAATTCAGCCAATATTTGGGGGGGGGGTAGAGTAATCAGCGAGGCTAAAATGCACCCTTGAATACACATGGAGCTCTACTGGAGCTATACTAGCAACAGTCCTGAGGGCTGTTTTTATTCCCTGGTGGTAGGGGGACCATTGAGGGTTGTTTATAAACATGTCCACCTGCCTGGAATTGCTTCCAGAGGTACAGCCGGAAATGTATAGATAAAGCTAGTGCTGGCTTACCCTTCCCATGAGAAAGGTTTTGAGTTTCCTGGTTTTATATTTTATAAGCATGGGTGGTAGTTTTGCTTGTCTTACCTTTTTTTCCATTCTTTCTTTCTTTATTTTCCATCAGACAGATTAATAATGATGTCAATCATTCACAACAAACAGCAAAAAAAAAAAAAAACATCAGACACATATAGAACTTTTAAAAAAAAGAAGAAAAAATCCTATTATAATATCACTTCACACACACGCATGCATGCACACACACACACACACACGTAATCACATACTCATACTCATATGGAGTCATAATCAATGAAATATCACAAAAAAAATATTGCCAGTCAGATATGTTTGGGGCTGTACAATGATATGCAATGTACAATATTCATAACAGTTTTTTTTTGTACCTCTTCATAACTACTTTATAAGGTGTCTGTACCAGATAAAAGAAAAGAAAAAATTGTTCAAGTCTTGATTCAGATTTCAAACACTTGGGTCAAAAATAGGTATGTAAAAGGTCCAGTCTTTATGAAAGTTGGAGTAATTGCCACATATTTTTATATTGTATTCTTTGACTTTATATCTGTATTTTTTGCTTGTTTCACTTTGTTTACATGTGGCACTCTTAAAGTCATGTTTGTCATCTTCTGTCTGTCGCAGCATGGAGTAAGTTCAGTCCTTGACTCTCATGAAAATCAGTGTTCAGTTCTTCATATAAAAGTATGCATTAATGAATATTTTTTTTTAGATGTAAGAAAAACCAAAGTTGGGTTCAAATAAGTACCTCTTTTATATTGAAATTTCGCCCAGAAACCCAGGAATGAAAGGAATAGTACTGTAGTGAGAACCCAGGAACCAAGGGAAGTAAAGACAGCCTATATTTCAGTACTCAAAGAGTTAACTGTCAAAAAAACTTCTTTTCTTCAGAGCAGAGCTGCCCGAGTCCAATGGACAGCCTGCAGTTTGTGTTTCTTTCTACAAGATAGATTCCCCTGTTTGTGGCTGCAGGGGGCAGCGTTTTAACAAAGAAACCTTCATTCTGTCAATTTGTGCTTTGTTTTACAGGACGAGACTCCATTGTTTCTGGCAGCTAAAGAGGGCAGCTTCGTGGTGTGTCAGCTGCTTTTGGATCATTACGCCAACCGCAACATCACCGACCACATGGAGCAACTGCCTCGTGACGTGGCACTGGATCGCCGACACCATGACATCGTCCAGCTCATGGACGAATACAAAGTCGGATCCCCCACCATCCTTGGCTTATCAGGCAGTGCTGGAGCTATGCCCAGCGCTATTCCCTTCATGCCCTCCACCAAAACTAAGAACAAGCGTCGATCTAAGGCAGGAAACAAGTCGGATCCCACCACCTCCCCAACCCACTCAAAGCCATCTGATGTTCCAAAGGCCAAACCCAGAAGAAACGAAGCACTGCAGAGGAAGTGGATAGTGTTCAGGCTTCCAAGGCAAAATCGACGTCTCTGGGGTATCTGCGCATCCTCTGCATTCCAGTCTCCACCAGATTATGACTCGACTGTCACTACCCGCTACGAAAACACAGCGCTGATGTTGCAACCTCAGCAGCATGTGGTGGGGAGGGAGGAGATGGAGGGAGGAGGTGGGAGGGTGACCAGGATGGAGGGTGGGTCATTGCAGCGCCAACAATTTCCTGCACGACTGGCCCCCGCTCCACCCCTCTGCCCCGCCCCCGTCTGTGGGGTCGGTGTCGCCTTCACCGCTGAGCCAGGTGACCGGGAGTCCCCCTTCTCTGCCTACATCACCCAGCAAGGGCAAGAATCTGCCCACCTCCCCAACCCACCTTCAGGCCATGCAGCAACGTGCTGCCCAGCACCACCATCAACAACATCAGCCGCATCCCCACGTGCAGAACTTTCTGTTCCCCGCTCAAGGCAGCGCCAGCATGACCACGGGGACACAACGTCCATCCCTGTCTATGCCACAGCCATCAGCAGAAAGGTGGCATCAACTTCGCAGCCGATACCTGCCGCCACCTCCCACTCTCACACCAGCCACCACCTCCCAGCTCAACAGACCACACCCCCATCACAACCCCCTCCACAAGGAGTCGTGTACCCCCACCTGGAGCCCTTCCCACACCCCCCTCCCACTACAGCGACTCCCCTGCCCAGCACCTCTCCCCAACCCTCCTCCCAGAACACTATCTCACTCCTTCCCCCGATTCGCCGGACCAGTGGTCAAGCTCCTCGCCCCGATCGGCTCAGTCAGACTGGTCAGAGGGCATCTGCAGCCCTGTGCCCCCCATCAAGCAGGCATCCACCCAGCCGAGACGGGTGACCGATCCTGTGTACTTGTAAACAGATCGGCCCGAGATTGTTCGGAACATGAGCGGCGTGGCAGGAATTCAAGTCCAGTAAGTTTTGAAGAATTCTATCGCTCCCCCAAAGTTGTCATGTCGGAGTGTAAATAGTGTTTGGTAATACAACAACAACAGAAAAAAGGTGTGTGTGCATTTATAATCAGTGGTGCTGACAGGCTGTATCCTAAGTTGTCAGTTGTGAGGTTATTGCTTTTATTTCATTCACCCTGAAATTGTGCTACGAGTACCATCACAAGGTTACATAGACTGCAACGTAAATAGGAAAAGATGTAACGTTGTGCAGACTTATTGTTTAGGGTGTGTGTGTTTGGACTGGTTAATCTCTACAATACAAGAGATAGTGTTTTTTGGGATGCTGCCAGCAAAGAAAGAAGAAAACTGATTCCAGATGAATTCTGGAGAAAGGTCATTATGTCCGTACAAAACCTTTTTAGTACATTATTATTTTTTTTTTTTTTTTTTTAAACATTGTGCTTTACAGTGTCAGCTGAATGTTGCAAGTAAAATACTGCTTGAACAAGACAATGCAAAAAAAAACTTTTTTTGGTCGTATTTTATCATTCCGCAAAGGGAACATATACACTTTTTTTTTTCCAGAAGAGGTGCACACACACACACACCCTTACTCTGTATTTAGAATAAGGGGTTGTGTGCTGCTGTGGCTCATTTGTGACGCAGTGTTGTGACGTGTGTGAAACTCAGTGTTGCCAACCGAAGACTGGTGGATTTACATCATTCGGATTCAAATCACAGAAAGAAGACGACGGTCACACAAATATACCCCATCAGTCTCTCTGGAATCGCGTCAGTGATGTGAGAGACTGTGTGTCAACCCATGTTCTGAACAGGCATTGTGACGAGAGTGTCACTAGGGCAAAGCCAGGGCGAGCCTGCGCCCTCTTCTGTTTTGTGACGGGCTTGACAAACAAGCTGTTGAAACAGCTCTCCGACTCTGCGGCCAGTGCAAGGGTGCGTCGTGTGTCGGCTTTCTGTGGAAAAATCTTGTGGCCAGTGTACGATATTTTGTGAGTGAGGAGGTTTTTCTGCGCATGTGGCTAGTACGCGCTGGTGTGAAATTTATGTGGCTTGTTGCGTAATCTGTGCGTTGTGGTGTAACACGAGATGGATGTGGTCAGAGATGTGTTGTATGTGTGTGATTTATGTGATTGTGGTGGTACCTGTGTGTGATGTTGTATCACGAGTTTGATGTGGTCAGATGCGTGTTGTATGCATGTGTGACATTTCTGTGGAGTGTGGTGTTTTATGTGCATGATAGTGCATCGCAAGTTGGACGTGGATTGATGGGTGTTATGTGAGTGTAGTGTTGCTGCCAGAGAGAGAGGGTCTTAATGGCCTGATTTTTTATGCTCTGATAATGCGCTGTCTTGCATACCGTGCAATCTTTTTTTTCACCCCCCCTTTCCCCAGCTCCATTGCGCACATTGTTTGGTGGGTGGGTGGATGGGATGGGTGTTAACGTTCTAATTCCAAACATTTTTGATCTTGGCAATATTCCATAATCTTTTTCATTCAGATTTGAGAGCCTCTTGGGTCAAGTGTGTTCTGCCTGTGTTTCCTTTGAGAAAAAAGCTCATGCATTTCAGCATGATGTTGTTTTGTCTGGTTGACTTGTTTTTGTGACAGAAACTTACATGCCTAAGATTACATGTCTTTTTAGGACTATGACAGTGTTTGGGAGCGTGCATCTTTGTGCTGAATACGAAATTTCTTTTTCTGTGCGTGTGAATTATGGCCTCAGTGAGAAATGGTAATTGATTGATTCTTTAGGAATTGATATGAGCAGTTGATCAACAAACCAATTGACTCATTGCTTATGCTGTTGTTTTAACAGAATGAAATTATGTGAGTGAATGTCTCAGCCATTGCGCGGTGAGGGGTAGGTCCAGCAACAAGTTAAAATCTGTGTTGAGAGACACACTCTTCCACATCACTAGGGGCCAAGGTCACCATTTTCCTTTTTTTTTTTTTTGTCTCCCTCGCCTGTCTGATATTGTGACCTACAGCGCACATTTTGAAAATGTGCATGTGTGTATATGTCACTGCCTGTAAGAGTGCCCAGAAACGTTTGATGAGGGAGTAACTGGTACGAGAAAAAAAAGTGTTCAGGATAGATCTGTTTGGTGAGTGGAAGGTCTCTTTCTCGTCAACCAACGAGAAAGAATATTCCCATGCTCTCACACATAACAGCTCATTTGGTTGAGTGGAAGGTATCTCTTATATGAACCAGAAAAGACAACATTTACATACTCTCACTCAAATGAAAATGCAAATATTTTGTAAACATTTACATCTGAGATTATTGCTTGTATAATTCTCTTTGCCTGCCCCCCCCCCCGTTTTTTTTTTTGTCTTTTTTTCTTTTTAGATAAAGATGAACCATACTTTGAAATTGAAATTATACAGTTTGGAAGAGAACCCATAAACTTAAGAAGATGGAATTGTGAACAGATGTAAGCTGGAACAAATGAAACATTTTATGAGCTTGAAACAAAACTGTACTTGATGAAATGTAAAGGGGGAAAAAACAAAGACAGTGATATGAAAACCTCTCAAAAATGTATGGCACATGTACAGGCTATCTAAAGCATACCGCTCTGTGGAACAGGTTCAAATTATGTTGAAGAACTTGACACAGAGACAGTCACAGGGGTTTTGTAATACCAACAGGACAAAGGACAGGTTTCGGACAAGGCTGTGTCACCATGGCTTGAATTCAGACATTGGTAGTTTGAACTTGGGTATACAACATGACTGCCGATGTGAGAACCAACTTCTGTGAATGTCTGTTCATATAAGGTATAATGACATACATGCTTGAGGATTTTTTTTTTTAAATTCATCTATACAGTGCACAGGAAGGTGAATGTGAAGGTTATTTGTAAGTGTGTGTGTGTGTGTGTGTGAGATATCTAAAGTAGATAACCGTTTCATTTGGGCTAATCTAACAACATAGTAACTGCAGGCAGTTGTCATGAGTCTTCATCAACCTATCAGCTCATGAATTTTACATTTATGATGTACTGTCTTGCTGTTAGGTTATATCCACTACAGATTTTTTTAATGAAAAATTACTGCCACTTAGCGTAAGGTATTCTCTCTTGTTTTTCCTTTTTTTATAATCCTATTTGGTATTTCTGTGTACGTTTAACAAATGGCTGTTCATAAGTTTATGATAATGATTCACATGTTAACACAATATTGATGGCTGTGTATACAATATGTTATATATATACAGGCATATGTTTGCACTGTATATGTGCACTTTTCATTCAGCTTTTTGGTTGATTGGTCTAACAAATAGGTAAGCGACAAATTGAGCAGGCTGTTCAAAAATGTTCATTGGTGATTGGCTAATGCTGGGTTCTGTTCTGAAGAATCCTTTCTTACTCCTGCCCGTCATGTATCACTAAGGTGGACTAGACTGAATTATGGCATTTCAGAACAGGATGCAAGTTATGAGTACATGTATTCAGAAGTAGCTGAATTTTGCCATATGCATTCTGAGCATCAGTTTCGCATCATATCACCGACGGTATCGGCCAGTACTGAACATCTGTAGATGCCAGTGTGTTTGTATTAGAAAGCAAACATGCCACAAAGCTGGGTAAAAGAGATGACAAACCCCCCCCCCCCCCCCCCCCCCACCCCCATCCCCCTGATTGGCATACCTTTGAATGCTTTGTGGTCACACATTACACTTTGTGTGTCTGCCCATTCCATTGTACAGTTTGTGTGTAGACAGCTTGACTTTGTATGGATCCAAGTAGAGAACTCTTTTGATATAAGACAATGAACAAATGCGGTCATATTTGTTTCTGTTCAGTCGTTCAAGGGCACACATTGTCATGCAGAATTGCTTAGCACTGCTTCCAAGAAAGGAAAAACTAAACTAAAAACAAACAATGAAAAAAAAAAAAAAAGGCAGAAGAAGAAATTTCTGGAACCGTTCATGAAAATTTTTGTCAAGCGTTCACTAGTTGTGCATAGGGTCAGTGACTAGAGTTTCTGATTTTTTTTTAAATTATGGGTAAACATTAGTTTGTTGTAAACATGGTCAGTTGTCAGAGAGTTTCTGCCTCCAGAGAATGTCTGTAACTGCATACAAAATACTTAACATGGATAATCAGGTCTAGTTCACCAAAGGATGAGTTAATGGCCTCTTGCCAGAAATTAAATCTAAACAATCGAAATTATTTACAGATAAAAAAAAAAAAAAGGAGTTGTGGATAAGTAAACTACAGTAAATGAAAAACCAAGACTAGATGGACTACACAAAACAACTGAAAGGGAGAGAAACGGAAATTTTGTGACCGTTTGTGGTGCAGATGGAGGGGTGGAAATTGGCACTGCTTATTTTCGCAGTGACTTGAGTAAGACTGAGAATAATTTTTTTTTTTTCTCTGACAAGTTTTCTTTCTTTCCCTTTTCAATATGTACTTTTAATACAACCATCTTACTTCTGGATCAAGTGGAAGTGACTGCCCAGACTTGTACATGACGCAGAGGTAATGCTGTAACTTGGATACAATTCCCCCTTAGTAAGTGAAACTGTGAGTGGCAAAGGTCTGTACTGTGTGCATGATAGACTTACAGTGGGTGAGAATTGGATTTGACTTTGATGTCAATTTAAGGGCGCACGCGCGCACACACACACACACACACACACACACACACACACACACACACCAAACTAGCAGTTGTGGTTTATTTGGTAAGTATAGGCTATCGTTTAATAATTTTACACTACATTGCCAGCTGCACTGTACATTTGGAGGACCCTGAAATTGCCATTGACAAGAAGACTGGCGACACTGCTTGAAAACACAGATATGTGTGTGAATGCTGTGGGGCCAGCAGCAGATAATCCAGTGTACTGAGTGCCAGGCTTGTGATCCTGTGGTCATGGGTTTGAATATTGCCAGGGGCGTTTAGTGATTCAGGCTAGATGTCTATCTGAAGAAATGTTCCATTCACATGTGTGTGTTATGTTTACCCGTTTAACTACTGATATTCCCTACCCCATCCCCCACCCCTGTCCTCAAATCTTCAGGCAGATCCCCCAAACTTCAAAGACTGCTGCTTTACTAAGGGATGAAGTTTCAGCACAAGACTCTTTCCCAACAGTGAGATGGGTTTTTTTTTTTTCTTTTTTTTTTTTAAATAACAGACAAATTATGATGAATGAAGAAACTATTTCAGTGACATGTAATCTACAGACTACAATGTGCTGTTCACTGCCATGTGTGTGTTGTACTGTTAACGTGCTCTTTTACAGTTACATCAGTTCTCGTGATATAATCTCAGTCTTGGCTGTGACAGAAGTTGTGCTTCGGGCATATGAACACCTTTTGCTGTCTGCTTGGATCATTTTGTTGTGGGGCTCTTCCTATACACATTTTTTTTTAATAGAATGGTCACAAGATGCTGTGCTGTATGATTATACAATGGTGTATGAACTACTGAGATTGTCACGTGGGAATTTGCGATCAAAGTTGAACTGATTTGTCTTGTATGATTTTTTACTCGAATATAGTTGAAATGATTTTTCTTCCACCGATAAGAATTTTGTACTTAGGAATCCACTGTATTGTATTAGTAGAACATGAAAGTTCACTTGAACGTAGCTGAGATCAAAAGTTGTGAATTATTGTTGTGATAAGAATGTTCTGTGAGTATACAGACTGTTAAGCTCCATATAAGTAAAAAAAAAAAAAAAAAAAGCCTTTTTAAAAAGCTTTTCATAGTGATTTTTAAATAACTGTATCAAGAGTTTTTTAATGACCTGCTTAAGGTCGTACTTTCAAGTGATTTTTTTTTTTTTTTTTTTGTCACAGGAAGTTTTACTCAGTATTTTTCATGGGATTTTGTATGTCTTTGTTGCAAACAAAATAATCATGCTGTGGTATATTGGCTTTTCCTCTTTCAAAAATGTTCAGATTGCTGATATAACTCAAACTGTGGTCAAAGATTAAAAACAGGAAAATTGAAATATGTTACAACAACTGCTGAGGCTCAAGCGCCAATTATATGAGTGTGGTGGCAGGTGGAATGAGATAAAAGCGGAACGCACGTGATAACGTTGAATGTATGCTAGTGATGGTCAGGGTACTGCATGTCATAAAGAAAGATTCCTTTAATTCATGTTCACATCTGGAGGGTTGAGAAGGTGCAGAAATACACTAACTTAACTTGGGGGGGGGGGGGGGGGGCATGCATGCATGATAACAAATAAGTGCTATATACATGTTTTATATGAATGAATGTAGAATCTGAATCTGTAAAACCAGAAGAAACTGCTTTTTTTTTTTTTTTTAATAAAAATCTAAGACCACCATTTATTTAAAAAAAAAAAAAAAAAATGTAAGACCACCATTTATATGTGATAGGGTGATGCATAGAAAAAAAATATACATGTATTTAAACTTACTGCAGTTTAAATTCACACTGAAGACGGAATGCTCAGTGTCAAACATCGTTGTGTGGACCAAAATGGACTCGTATCTGCTTAGTGAGTTACACAGACTTAGACCCCTTGTGATATGTTTTCTGTGTTCTTTGTTTTGCTGTCTTTGTTAAAGACACCTCCACACCACCTTCCCTTCTCATATTTTGTGATGTATTGTTTGTTGATCCTCCCGTTTTGCTCTTCCATGAGTTAGTCTGTTAATCCTGTTCTTGTGATGTGTTCACCGAACAATCGTGTGTTCTGGACCGTGTAGTGTGGAGTCGTGCCTTAACTTAACTTCTGTGTCTCCCAGAATGAGCCAAGCTGCGCTGCCTTCTTCTCTTTCATCGCAGACGTTGCTTTGTCTGTAAAAGGGCAACGCCAACAAAAATTGGTCAGCATGTCTGTGCAAAGGGCAACATTCAGAGATCGGTGTTGGTATCCCTGTTGAAAGACAACATGGATACTCGAAAGATCATTCATGATAAATTTGTTAATGGGCAACATCAACATTCAGAGACTGGTTTTGGTATGTCACTTAAGCAAAAAAAAAAAAAAAATAGTATTCAGAAATCATTGATGATATCCCTTTCAAAGCGCTGCATCAGTATTCTGTGTGAGGTGATGGTAGCTGTGTTGAAAGACGAATTGAATTTTCAGAGATCATTGATGGTATCCCTGTAAAAGACCACATGGACATTCAAATATCAATGATTGTGTCTAGAGATAATAATGGAATCAAAAAGGGCAGAGATAACTGATGTTATTTATGTTAGGCATCAGTATTCAGAGATGGTGTCTCGTTACAAGGCAACATCGACATTCAGAAAGTAATTATGGTAGGTCTGTAAGAAGTTAACATCCATGTTCAGAGATCTGTCATGGGGTCTCTGTTAAAAGGCAGTGTTGATGTACAGGTATCATTGATAATGTCTATGTTAAAGGCAGCACGGATATTCAGAGATTGATGAAGGTATCGGTGTTAAAAGGCAACGTTTACACTCGGAGATCAGTTGCGCTATCTCTTGGAATATGAATGTTCTGATATCATCGATGACATTCTCGTTTAAAGGACAGCAACAATATTCAGAGATCACTGACTGATGTCTGGGAAAAATGAAAGAACCAGAAGACTGATTTTCATGTTGCCTTTGTGGTCCCTGTGGTTATTAAAAGGACCACAGATTTTCTGCATGATGGAACCCGCTGGATTGAAACACTCAGATCTTATTCAGTAGCCTGTGGTACTGTTCACTCCACACAGTGTGGTTCCATTGTAAGAACCTGCAATGACTCTTTTGGACTTAAAACCAAAAAAAAAAAATTTTTTTAATTAAAAAAAAGAGGAAAGAAAGGCCTTAAAGGGAAAAAAAAAAGGGAAATCTTGGGTGTTGGGAATTCCCAGTTGCATGGTGAATGAAATAGCATGCTACCAGGTATCTAGAAACTCAGCAGATATGATAGCTGAGGTCCTGATTTGGCTCCTTGTAGTCCGCTGGACCCTGTAAACACTAACTAACTAACTATGCTATCAGGTATACACAGAAAAGAACCGCGTTTTGTTACGAAGAAAAGAAAAAGCCAAGTGCTCGCAGCATGGCATGAAACAATCTGGCAAATTCTGGGTGGACACAGAAACAAAGAGTTCAGGAAAACAAACAACAAATAATTTTCTTCCTAAACCAGGGAAACATCTTGTCAAAACCTCCCTTTGTACTGTGATGGTGAAAAGACTGCGCCTTACACTTCTTGTGGGATGTGATAAGACCACCTCAAAAAGTGTTGGATGGGGAGGGGGTCTCTTGTGATTTAAAGAATGAATTCTGTATCATTTTGATTCTGTCGTAAGTTTTTGATCCCCTACAGAAAGAATGGGTAATTTGCAATAAACATGTGAAGTTATCCGTGAATGATTAGTGTAGGGATTATTTCTGTTATGATTTGATTATTCTGAGGCATATTAGTCCCTTTAAAGTAATGTGACAGCTTCTGAAATAAGAGGAATACATCATGATTGGCTTTCATCACAAATATCTTATCCGCTTCGCTGAAACAATTCATAATAAGAAATTTTAGTGACTTGGTGATGTGTATTGTATCAAAAAGTATATTAACAACTAAATCAATCGTGTGACTTCTACAGATACTTGGAGAGCTGTAGATTTGATTTGTTTGGAGAAAAAAAAACGGAACTTTCTTTGAAATAATTTGCGGACTTCTGATATAGCTGTGAAACATTTGACATACTTGGATTACAGCAGAAATTTTGGACCAGTAGTTGACTGTATTTTATTTGAAGTTATTGAGTTGCATCAATTGTAGAGTTGTATTAAAAGTACCCGAGTTAAATCAGAAAAATGATTAGACTGTATAAAGAATAACTGGATTACTCCAGAACAATTACGTTTCATCACAAATGATTTGATTATGTTGGGTCTAATTGGGTCACACTGGAACCAGTTGAGTGACATCACAAGTAATTAGGTTGCACCAGGAGAAGTTAAGTATAAAGGCTGCAGCAGGAGTAATCGAGATTTGTCAGAAATTATTTAATTATACCATGAGTCGTAGACTTGGTATCAGAAGAAATGGGATTACATGGGAAGTAACCAAGTTACACCAGGTGTGGCCTATTTACATAAAATGTATTTGGGTCACCTCAAGGTGAGTTCTGAAATAGTTTAATGACCTAAAAGAAGTAATTGAGTTTGGAATGCAGTCAGTTGTCCTCCAAAGTAATTGGGAGTCTAAGAATAGTTTGATAATCGAAGGGATGTAATTGAGTTTGGAATGCAGTCCGTTGTCTTCCAAACGTAATTGAGAGTCTCAGAAATAATCGGGTCACCTCTGAAGCATCGTGGGGCTGGTGTTTGAAAACACCAGCTGTGTTGTTGTGTAGACGAGCTGTATGTGATTTGTTGGAGTATGATCATGTGATCTGTTGGTCGGAAGTATTCAAAGTTACAGGGTGACGCAGTCTGTCATCTGCCTGCAGTATTAAATCAGGAAACGAACCCTTTTGTGATCTGGATGTTGAACGTTGTCTCTGTGAAAGTGTCCTCTGTGTACAATTGTTTTTCTGGATCTGTATAGAACCTGTAAATGTGCTGGATAATAAGACTGCTGTTGTTGATCCAAAAATAAGAGTGAAATAAATATTGAAAGGTCTGTTGTTAGCTAAAAGAAATGTGGTTTTGTGGGTTTTTTTTCTTTGTTCCAAGAAAAAGGGACTTATAGCACTTGCCTGTTCGGGGCAAGCCAGTTGAAGTATGAAGGTAGAGAAAGAATGAAAAAAAATGCATGGAGAAAAAGATGAAGACAGTATTAGCAGTGTCAAGATTTCAGGTGTTTTTTTTTTTTTGTATCAGCAATGTCAAGCGTTCGTTATTTTTGACTTGCTGCTCCCCCAAGGATTTTAATGTGATATTATATTTTTTTGTTGTTAAAATTATCAACATGAATTAATAAGGTTTATGAATATTGGTATTTTCTATGTTGGAGCTGTTGTTGATTGTTATCGATATTGGTACATGAGCTGTAATTCATGTTCAATATTCCTGGGATGAAGGTGTGGATTTGACAATCACTGGATTACGTGCATCAGATAAATACAGTGGAGACTTTTTTTGTTAAAACAGTGAAACTGAGTTTCATTTGAATGGGGTTTCAATGGTTCCACAGTATTTTGAATGTTTTTCAAATATACCATAAGAATATGAATAATACTTTTGTAAATTTACTTTAAATGTTACAAGTCTTCAAGTGATTTCGACAACTTTCCATGCTTTTTGTTCAAAAAAGAGAGAAGAGTCACACACATTAAAGACCAAAAAAAAAAAAAAAGAAAGATTTTTTTTTAATCTCCTCCAGCCTTCCCTCCTCCTAACCTTTAACCCCCCACTGTCCCCCACCCCCCCCCCCCCCCCCTCCCTCCCACTCCCCTCCTTACCATAAAGAAGCGGATTGGTAATTGAAGTCCTGAAGAGTCGGAATTGATTTTTAATGTTTTGCTTGATCTTGAAGGAAAATCTTTACAGGCACTGTTGTGAGAGGTTGGTGGTGATGGCAAAGAAAAGGTTGTTTACGTGACATTGATTCTTTTGTTTTTTTTTATGAATTAATTGCTGCTGACTGGATCGCTGTTTGATCTGTATTGTCTGTGTCATTGGACTGAACAGTGGAAGTCCAAGACTGTTGAAAACAGCTTTAATTCTGAAATTTCCCCACCCCCGCCCCCACCGCATTTTGCTGTCTCGGTATAAAAAGATATTTTTCTCCATGTGAATGGTGCATGTGTGTGTCAGAATGATGTGTCAAAATGACATCTCTCTCTCTCTCTCTCTCTCTCTCTTTCTCTCTCTCTCTCTGTTTTGTGTGAATATCGTGTGGAGTTTCTACAAGTTGATGGATGTTTTTACGTCACGGAGACATTTACGTCACTCTTCAGATTTCCTGGATACCACTTTTCTATGCTCTGTGAACAAAACGGATGTTTGGATGTTTCAGAGTGATGGCATTTGTGTGTGGTTTGGACAGTGAACATCGTATTGTATGCTTTTAATAGTCTTCTCTTGAAAATTCCATCTTGTTTCGTATGTGAATGTCCTCTGTGTATTATCGTAAGAGAGTGTTGACGTGGGTTCTGTGTGTATGTGTGTATGTTTAGACATGTGGACTTGTTGCTTTTAGTTAATCCATGAAAGTGTGTTGTGTTGTGAGGTTGCTCTGGAATTGTGCCAGTGTTGGTGCCATGTGGGTACAGACATTTACATTAAATGTTTAAGAACAGCTGTTGTAATGTACTGTTAGCCTGTCTTACTATTGTTGTTGTGCACGTCATGATATGCTGTCTGTTGTTTCGTAGTGCTCCAGGGTGTAAAGGCGTTCAGTTGCTCTATTCCCAACCTTGTAGATGTCACATGTCATCTGAGTGTAGACATAAAATCTTTCGGACCAGCCAGCTGTGTCTTGTTGGCTATAAGTTGCTACACTGGTATGTATTCGCCTCTCTGCTACACCACTGCACCACAGCTATAATTATTGCAGGCATTCTGTCCAAAGGGTGTCATTGTCTATCAGTGGGCAGACCAGTTAGGAAGACTTTTGTGTATAGGATTATAGAGAAGTCATTTTGGCTGTAGTTTCTGTAGAAGCCAGTGGAACTGAACACATATGTTATTCACCCGTGGTAGTTTGTGTTCTACTGATTATCATTATGGGCTGAACAGATGATTTGCGGATATTCCTGTTTGACCCCGATGTGACAGGGTGCATCAGGACATAACAGAGAATCCTTTTGCATGAACACAGGTGAAGGTATGTTTTGAAAACTGGCATTCATTTTACAAGTGCTGTTTGTGTGCAACTTTTATAATGTTGGTCTCTACTAGTAAAGGCAGGCAGCACATTGAATGCAAAAGAAGAATTCTTTACAGAAATATCACTTTCCAGTTATATAGTCAGTGGAGCAATCTGTTCATCACCAAACATGCCATGAAGGATTCCATGACCTTGAAAAAGCAAAGCATCGTGACACTTGGGCAAGTTTGCAAGGTCCACATTTCTCTGGAATCTGTCCAGCTAGTCCATGGTTGTGTAAAAAGATTGAATGGAAAAATAGGAAAATGGTTATGTCTAGGGTTTTCAAGGTCAGCACTTCTTGTCATTGACCACCCAGCATCTAACACTTCAGTCAAGCAAAATAACAGCTGACATGTAGTATTTTGTTTGTTTGTTGTTGGTGGGTTCTGGGTTTGTTTGTTTTTAGGGGACGATGTGCTATATTTCTTTTTCTCGCCAAACCAAATCGAGTTCGTTTGTAGGCCTGTTTGAGATGATCAAAAAAAATACATGTACTTAACACCACCATCCCCCACCCCCCCTTTTTTTTTTTCCTCCCAGAAAACAAAACTGATAGAAATTGCTACATAAATGATATTGATCAGGATTAGCCATTGATTTTTGGTGTTAATTGCTGTAGAATAGGGTGTGTGTTTTTTGACAATATTTTGAACATAATCAGATTAGAGTTAAGTATATATAATCTGTTTTAATACTATGTTATTATGCATGCAGGAGATGCTGTTTGTATTTAGCTTGAACTTGTATAATACTCAACAATGTTTCATGAATATCTGTTTAAATTCTAATGTGTGTGTTGAAATATGGGTTTGAAAATGTAAGGCTTTTTTTTTTTTTTTTTTTTTTTTTTTTTTAAGTGGAGTAGAACTGAGTTTATATGTTTTATTCCATTGGTGGATAACCAAAAGTTAACGCAATATTTTGCAGTGCACATCACATTATCAAATGAGTGATAATGTACACATAAAATTATGTAAAAACGTAAAACACTATAAACACATCAGTCTTAGTTCATGCATTTTATTGTGGGTATAAGAGATGAAAACAAAATGGCGTGTGAAAGCAAGAGCAAAATTTTTCTGTTTGTTATCAGAAGGAATTATTACTGTCTTTACATTTATAATTGATTTTGTGTCTATTCAGAAAATTAATTAGAAACAAAGTGGACTATTTGATATCCTGTGGGTTTGTTTGTTGTAGTTTTTTTTGTTGGTTTGTTTTGTTACACATTTTTAAAACTGAATTAGTGTGTGAATGTATTCATTTCGATTTTGAGAAATATTACTTTTAAGGCAGCTTTTCATGATTGATTATGTGTTCCATTTTCTTCCATACTTTCCTGCATTATATTTGTGTGTGCATGTGTGTGTGTGTGTGTGTGTGTGTGTGTGTGTGTGCTTTCCAGTCTCACAATCTGTGACTGTGGTAGATCCCTTCCTAACAGAATGGGTTGCTGCTTTTGAATTTTTCTTCTTTTTTTTTTTCAGCGCTAAATACATTTGTATACTCCTCCTTGTGCTTGCTCTTGTGAGCTAATGTTTATAACATTTCTGAGTTTGTTTCTCAACTTATTTTGATTTGTGAATATCTGTAGATTGTACAGACTTTTATTTCAACAACTGTACAGCTATCACAGAAACTATTTTGTTGTTGTACAGAATTTTTTTTTTGCATTTACTGTTGTGGCTGCATGGATTCATGAAAAATGATGTTCAGATTTCTTTACTTTTGCATTCTGTTGGTTGTTTGAGGTCCTTTGCCTAGCAAGCAAACTTAATTATTTTTTTTTCTTCTTGTACTCTGCGATACAGTGTATGTGAATGCACATGTGTGAGAGAAATCAGTAAAAAAGATAGCTGCGATAGTCATTAATTTTACAGATGTTCAAAACAGTTTTCAGTGAAACATTGCTGTTTACTATTGTCAGGAGACTGTTTAAATGGTCGGGAAGGGGTTTTTTTTTTTGTTGTTGTGTTTTTTTTTTTCCCAAACTGAAGTGGTGAGCCTTTTAAAAAGATATTAATTAAGCCAGTTCCTAGATAAGCTGAAACATTTTCACTCATGACCAATTATGCAATCACCAACATCCATGTCATTTTTTTTTTTTTTTTTTTTCTTTGGCTGTATTGCACTCCTGTTGGTTTTTTATTTTTCTTCCATTCACTCTCTTGCTCTGTCTCCCTCTCTCTTTATCTCTCTCTATCCTTTTTTTTTTCCTTTTTGTTTCATGAATAGTTAAGTTGTCTGAACTGCTACTGCTGGATGAAATTCACATGATTCAATTCAAATCAGCCATGGCAAATACACTTTAACTGGGATGTCATAATAATCTAAGTCGTTAGGACCTGTTTTTGCAAGGCATTTGTGTGGTCGCCATTTGACATTGCTCATTTAACGACGAGACATTGACAGTTTTGTGACTTGGCTACCACCTGTTCCTTTTTTTAAAGCTAATTCAGTTACACAGCATACTTCATACTGACATCTTCAGTGCCTGTCAAATTCTTGTGAAAATGAAATATCAAATAACTTACCCTTTCTTTTCTTTCTTTTTTTTTTCTTTTAATGCTTATAACCCAGTAATGTTATGCATGCTCTGATGTGTTTGTACAGGCAAGCTAGCAAACCACATGGAATGTTAGGAACAACCTTCAACACATTCCCTGATCTGAAACCCGGCAAATCCACTGTCAGAAAATCAGAGATTCACTCTCGGTGCAACGACTCCAACTGTTTGGAAGATTTATGGAAATCTTTTTTTCAACCGATTTGTTCTCATCCTACAAGCAACTAACATCCACGCCGACTTACACTCATGCGCACAAGGTGGTGCTCACGTACCCGTGGAAACTTGAATAGCTTTGTGCACGCATGTGCACGCATGCATACATGCACACAAAAAACACACATACACATCATTACATTCTAATGCTAAAAGTTCATCATATATATACATGCTGCATTTAATATACAGCTTTTATTGACAGATCAAAGAGTGTAGAGTATTATCAAAGAGGCCGCCTTGGCTTAAGGCTGTGAGGCCAATTGACATAGGCTAGAACACCAAGGCTACATCAAAATGTTGTTATGCTCTGCATAGTTATACGGGGATTGTCTTCAGTTGTGACAAGCTCCTAGCATAACATTATCAGTCTCCAAAATCCCCGGAAGTCGGGAGTGTGGCTGCCCACGTGGCGGGGTAATCAAAAACGGTCACACACGTAATGTTCTCATCCCCAGCTGATGCATTTGTACCGTAGTGTTCAAGTACTTCCGCTGTTGGGATTATCCTTGGAGTGTTTTAGCCAGGGTACAACGTCAAAGAGCACTGAACGTGCAGAACGTCAAGTTCCCTATATTGTTTCTGATCAATCGTTTCATGGTCTTCCATTTGAGTGTTCACCACACGTTCATTCATGTGCGCATGCATTGATAATCACCATTTTTGAGTACGTAGTGTGTTAATACTACGTGCTCAACAGGGGGAAAAAACTGTCAAGTATAAATCATAGCGCAACTCGTTAAGAAAAAATCCCACCTGCGGGGCAGTTGTTGATTTACATACTCTGACTTTTTGTGACCAGTGTTGTGTCTTTTTCATGGCAATTGTTAGCGTGTTTTGGTAGCGTGACGACAGATGCACCAGAGGTCATACGTCAGAGAGACTTGCGTCTGGTCTGTCTTCCCAAGATAGTGGGCAGGTCTGAAAATAGAAAGGAGATCCATCGGTCACATCCCGCTCAATGGTGCTTGAATAAAGGGTCCAGCAGCAGTATGGTGCTGTGTGGATTTCGTTCGGTTTTTTTTTTATCATTTCTTATAGGCGACACCGTTTCATACATGTCAGTTGTTCTTAAAAAGGAAATTCGTTGCCAACTTGCAACACTAGACGTATTTCATTTTGAAGGTTTGGTCAGTTCCATCTTAGTAGGCCTCAGAGAATGGTTTCTGTTTGTTTTTTTTGTTTTTTTTTTTATTAAACAAAGAACTTTTACTGTTGTTAAATAAACAAAGAACGTTTTAATATAATTGAACGGCAACCAAAAAAAAAAAAGTTTTAATGCACTATAATGAATATTTTTAGTACATTTCAAGAAAAAAAAAAAAAATTTTAATCTGATTGAACAGCTTTTATATTCTCTATTTTGAAATCTGCTGCTGCACAGATTAAGCTGCTGTTGAGACTTCAAGTAATGAGAATGCCGCATTACTTCATTTCAGTATACATGTTAAAACTTAGTGGTATAACACAAAAAAAAAAAAACAAAAAAAGAAGAAGCACCAGAGGGACACGAAGGCTTTGGAAAGTGCAAGCGTGTTTCCAGCTGCCAAAAAACGTTTTCAGCTGTCTGTGAGACGCCAGTATGCGGAGATGACCTGTTTTCAAAAAAAAAGGGGGGGGGGGGGGGGGGGGGGGGTTGCTTTTTTTTGTTGTTGTTGTTGTTGTTTTTTCCTTATCTCCCTGACGTACGTCTTCGGCGCACCTGAGTCCAACTTCCCACCAGATTGTTGTTTGAATGTACACACTTTGATCAGTATTGTTGACCGTGCGCTTTAACAGCATTGAACACTATGCTTCCACTTCGTTGTGAACAGTTGACCGTTTGGATGCATTGATTTGGCAGGCAGGATGACTTAAAATGTGTTACAAATAAAAGCGTTGGTCACATTTTTTTTCACAGATATATTTTTTATGAGTGTCTTTTTAACGTTCTTTTGCATACATATATATATGTGTGTATGTCTATGGATATTCTCTCTTTTGGGCTTTGACGCCTGTGGAGTTCGAGGATTCTTTTGCATGTAGTTGTGAGTGGTCTTTGTGGTAGGTGGAGTTTGTCTTCAGACTAAGTGGTCAGTAAATCTGTGGTCAAGATTGGCATCGTCGGTTTTTTTTTTTTTTTTTTAAGCCATTTCAATGATTGTCTTTAGTCCGTTTAGCTAGGATGCAACGCTCTTTAAAACCAACGTGACAGAAAAACAGATTTCATTCTCACCATGCGTGACTGACTCCATTAATGCAGATGAAACGTTGAAACCGCAAATCATACTTGATGCAGGACATCACTTCAAGTTAGTGGAGTATTACAGATTGACTTGGAGGATGTTCCGTTTGTTGATGGCCAGATCTCACACATCTTTGCTATGTTGTCGTTGTTTCCCGCCATTCACACCACAGAAGCAAACATACATGTGCCATATTTTGGGCGGAGGAGCTGGAAAATTACAGGGCCCTATACACTGTGCCTGACCTCTTTTTTTTTTTAAGCCTTTTGTTTCTCGCCTAAGTTCCTGTCATTGTTAACTCTTTCATTCCCAGTGTCCATTATACTGGAGGAGTATTGTCGGGGGGGGGGGGGGGGGGGGAATTGGTCTGTTTACAATGGTCTTTGTGGGCGTACTCATTGTTCATGTTTAAAGGATTTTTTTTTCTTTAATGAAAATGCCATCGATCGAATTTGAAAAAAAAAGAATAACAGGTGCAGTGCGATCGTTAAAAGGTTTATGGCTGGTTGTTTCTTTCTGTGTGAAAACTGTCATTTGTTTATTGTTATTTTGTGGTTGTTTACATTATTAGTTCTATTTTACGAGTGAAACGAACCAATTTCCATACTTGATTTTTAGTCATATGGTCCACGCCAACGGATCTTGGATTGCTATTTTCATTACAATAGCAAGCCTTGTATGATCTATATACGTGGACCAGTGTGTGATCTACAGAAGGGTATTGAATAAAAACCTTATGATCTAGCTTATTGATTTTAAAACCCACCTTGATGCAAAAAAAAGCATTCTTTTCATTATTCTTTACTGCAGCTTATCGTTTTATGTGTTTGATAATATCCATGTCTTACTATTTTTATAATCATGATCACTGTGTCACACTTTACACATAGAAAGGAACATGTGTGGCTTTGTGGAATGAAAGAGTTAACAAAACAGCCTTTGCTATTTTTATCTTCTGTGCAGCAACACGTCATGCAAAGTTTGGCACAGATTTCGTCATCGTGTTCCATTGCTTCTCAGACACATTCGACATGGAGGAGAATTAGAACTCGTTCGTCGTGCACGTCATAGAGAAACCCTGCCTTAAAATTGCTCTCAATTTCTCTCTCTCTCTCTCTCTCTCATGAGGACAGGAGACCAGAACAATACATTAACAAAAACGACATTAATTCTTTCAAAAATATGTTACAAGAAAGGCACTGTGGAGCACACATAACATACTTTTGAAGTCTCGCAATGTCATTTTTTTTCTGGTGCAAAAGACAATAAAATGGTGTACAGAATTGAGCAGAATTGATCGTGGTGTGTTTGTGCGTGCGTGTGTGTGTGTGTAAAGAACGTGCATGTGACTAGTGTCTTGAGACAAGTGTCTTGAGAGCGAGACAAGTACTATGTACAAGAGAGAAAAAAAGGAGTGCGGACGTAGTGTGTGTGTGTGTGTATGGGTTTGTCTTTGTTTTTTCACACTTTTTAGGCCAGAAAGGATTTCATGGCTATCTTTTTCTCCACAGACGCTCACTGAGATTGGCTCCGGGACCATGCAAATCATTGTAACCAGCAAGGAATCGTGAAACGACAGTGACTAACATATTTTGACACTCGATACAGTAACTGAACACCACCGTAGTCATTTCAGGAGTCTTGTTTGGTGGGTGGCCGCATGGCGACTTAAATATAGATACTCCATGTAGGACTTTAACGCTAGAACTGCGACAGGGCAATCCGGAATGTGGCCGAACATGTGAGAGTAAGGATCTTTGGGGAACAACGCATAATCCCCTTTTGCTTAATGCCCAAATGATTTTGTTCGGAATTGTAACATTATCAGTAGTGTCCGAGCAGAACAGAAGGAAGTAAAGTCTGAGGTGCATAGAACATGGTTGTCGATTGTGAATAATTTTGTTGTCCAGTTACAGTTCAAATCACGCATCCCATCTCCAAGCCACATTCATACTGGTCGGACGGTTCGCGTGAAACTGCAGTGCATCAACACTAAAACTGCACACATCACAGCACTGAAACTGCACACATCACAGCACTGAAACTGCACGTGTCACAACACCGAAACTGCTCACGTCACAACACTGAAACTGCACATGTCACAACACCGAAACTGCTCACGTCACAACGCTGAAATTGCACACGTCACAACACTAAAACTGCGCACGTTACAACTGATTGCATATGTCACAACACTGACACTGCACACACCACCACAACACCGATTTGGCATACATCACAACACTGAATTGGCACATATCACAAAACCGAATTGGCACACATCACAACACTGAATTGGCACACATCACAACACCGAATTGGCACACATCACGACACTGAATTGGCACACATCACAACACCGAATTGGCACACAACACTGAAATTGTCTGAACACTGAAATTGCGCATACCACAACGCTGAAACTGCGCACATCAAAACACTTAACTTGCACACATCATAACACTGAAATTGCACACAACACCAAAACTGCACACATCGCGACACCGAAACTGCACACATCACAACACCGAAACTGCACACATCACAACACCGAAACTGCACACATCACAACTCTGAAACTGCACATATCACAACACTGAAACTGCACATATCACAACACTGAAACTGCATGTATCACAACACTGAAATTGCATGTATCACAACACTGAAATAGCGCAATCTAAACACTAAATTGCACACAACACACAACAAACTGCACACATCACAACACTGAAGCTGCACTCGTCACAACACTGAAGCTGCACACATCACAACACTGAAATTGCACACGTCACAACACTGAAATCTGGCCATCACAACACTGAAATTACACACATCGCAACACTGAAATTGCACACATCGCAACACTGATATCTGGTCATCACAACACGGAAACTGCACACACAACTTTTTTCTTTTAATATATCAAGATTAGGAAAACGAACCTTCAAAAAACACACAAAAAGGCAGCCATGCTGTCCAGGATGATTCGTGTTATGCAATTTCGTGTCTGCTGTTCGTAACGTCTGCAGAAGAGATATTTGTCGAAGTTTTCTCGTTTGTTTGGATGTGTGCATTAAAATCAGCGTTACTTTACATCTTGTTTTGTTTATTCTTTTCGATTTCGCCTCGCTGCGCGCAGTTTTGAGAAAAATAATAATAATTAAGCCAAGTAAAAAGAGTAAATTTTCTTTAAACGTAACGCTACGTTGCCGAATAAGGAAATCTTAGGCAAAGAGACAAGGCGCAATTCTAAGATTTTAAAAGAAAACAAGCAACGACAAGAACAACAACAACACACACACACACACACACACACACACACACACACACACATGCGCGCGCACACACGCACGCACGCATGCACACACACTCACACTCGCGCGAAAACAGATACAATTCTGAAAGAAAAGCACAAACACATACTCACATGCAAATACAAACAAACAAAAACAGTGGGAATGGACGGGAAAGTGGGACAAACGCACAATCACCTAAAGCTGGACCAATAAACAGATCAAAGTTATTCAGTCTAGTAAGATGGTACACGCCTGCACGTTATGTATCTCTGTTTACAACGTCCTCTGGTATCTAACTGTAACTGGCAAGGCCACTCGCACTTATCCCGCCGCTGACCGGAGCAGGGGAGGTCAATGATATCAACTATCATGCAGCCAGTGAAGTCATGATCAGGAACGTCCGTCTCAGAGGAGATGGGTGAGAGTTACGTCCCTTTAGCCCGAGGCACTGAGGTCTGCAAGCTGCACACCAAAAAT
>JADBJO010005464.1:60000-72500 GCA_016801955.1 Conus betulinus
ACGATGCCCAGTACATAGACGATACCCAGTACATAGACGGTGTCCAGTACATAGACGATGTCCAGTACATAGACAGTGTCCGGTGCATAGACGGTGTCCAGTACATAGACAATGTCCAGTACATAGACGGTGTCCAGTACGTAGACAATGTCCAGTACATGGAGGATGTCCAGTACATAGACGATGCCCAGTACATAGACGATGCCCAGTACATAGACAATGTCCAGTACATAGTCTGTGTCCAGTACATAGACGTTGTTTGGTACAGGGAGGATGTCCTGTACATAGACGGTGTCCAGTACATAGACGATGTCCAGTACATAGACGGTGTCCAGTACATAGACGGTGTCCAGTACATAGACTATGTCCAGTACATAGACAGTATCTAGTACATAGACGATGCCCAGTACATAGACGATGTCCAGTACATAGACAGTGTCCAGTAAATAGACGATGTCCAGTACATAAACGATGCCCAGTACATAGACGGTGTCCAGTGCATAGACGGTGTCTGGTACATAGACGATGCCCAGTACATAGACTATGTCCAGTACATGGACAGTGTCCAGTACATAGACGATGTCCAGTACATAGACGATGCCCAGTACATAGACAATGTCCAGTACATAGACGATGTCCAGTACATAGACAGTGTCCAGTACATAGACGATGTCCAGTACATAGACGATGTCCAGTACATAGACGATGCCCAGTACATAGACGGTGTCCAGTACACAAAGTTCTTAACTTAAGTGTCCAGTATATAATGGTATCTTGTATACAAAGTCCTTAACACAGACGCCCCGTCTATGCCCCATAGATGGTGTCCAGTACATAGATGGGACCAGTACATAGACGGTGTCTAGCACATACACAATGTTCTGTACATGGACGGTGTATCACACAGACGGTGTCTCTAATGACATAAGAGGGAGATAGTGTTTTTTCATTGACTCCTGACGTCTAAAAAGATGATCGACTAGTCTTCGAGATGGTGGAGGAAAGGGGAGAGGGACGGGGAGGGGGAGGGGAAGTGAGTGTGTGTGTGTGTGTGTGTGTGTGTGTGTGTGTGTGTGTGTGTGTGTGTGTGTGTGTGTGTGTGTGTGTGTGTGATCACAGTTTTTGTTTGTTTGTTTCTTCTTCCCCCCCATTTTCCGTACCGCTGTTTTCTAATACGGCATAAGTTTGGAACTGGAATGGGTTTTTTTTTCCCTACCAGTTTGGTTAATCTGTACGTGACCTGTGGACCTGTCACTGTCCCAGGTAAACAAAAATTGCATAAACTGAACTATCTTGGTGGCAGTGGTAGAGGTGGTGGTTAAGACTGTGGCGTTGGTGTTTGATTTTGTTCGTTCGTTTTTCATGTTTCGTCTCCTTCTTACATCCTTTTTCTCTCCTTCTTCTCCTTTTTTTGTGATTATTGTTGTTATTCATTATCATCAATAGAGCCTATATATTCATCATCTTAACAAAGGTTGGCTTTTCTCGATGTTTTATTTTTGTTTTTGTTTTGTCTTCTGTCTGAATTTCTAGATTTTTTTTTTTTTTTTTTTTTTTTTTTTTTGTAAAGTTTCAGTCTTTCCTTGTTTTTTAACCTACGTCCTGTTTATTTGCTTATTTCTTTTTCTTTTTCTTTTCTTTTTTTTTTATTTGCTTGGTTTCTTTTTAGCTAATGCTATTTTTCACATCTTGAGACGTGAATCGCCGACTAGTGACTAATCTCCAAACGCATGTCGAACCAACCATCGCCACTACCCACTCCCTAAAAAAAAAAAAAAGTATGAAAGAAAGAAAAAAAAAAAAGGAAAAAAATAGAAATCACTTTGCGAAATCTAAAGCATACTGTGTGGTTACAAACATATAGGCTGCCATTACGTGTAAGCTACCTCTATACCTCTATTTAATTAAAAATCGGAATAATACAAAATAATATATACCCGAACACGATAGCGTAGTAAATTAACATACGCCAAGCATTAAGCGCATTAAAACCACACACACGCGATCAAAAAAAATGAGCGAATGATTAAAATGAAATAAGGTAGATAAAAATTCATACCTTTCAAAATATTACATGGGCTTAACAATAAACGGATGAATAAACGAATCAAAACTCAAGGCATGAATACAATAAGGTAAACTGATAAACAATTAAAACCCATTACATGATTATTATAAGGTGAAACCGATAAAACTCGCCGCATTATTGAGATGAGGTAAAACAGATTAATGACGAGAGCTAATAAACAAATGATTGTACGAAAATTCAAATCATGTTTATTATAGCGCAGCCGATTCCAAAGGGTCACGTCAGTGCTCTTGTATTCAAACAAATGAATAAGCAAAAGGGGAAGTAAAAAAAAAAATACATGATTAAAAGTGAAATGAATAAGTGAACAGAAAATTTTAGAAAATGAACGTCAGATTTAGCATACATAGAGGGTGAAAGCGAAGTCAAAACAAAGAAAACACAAAGAACAAGCTCGGGTCCGGGCCGTTATGATGAAATACATATCAAACCAGTGCTCCGGAGGCTGATTAAGTATTGAAGGATGGTCTGATTCGCTGAAAAGTGTATGTAACAAATATACTGACACAGGCCCGTTCCATCCTGGAAAAAGATCTCATACGCATACACAAACACACACATGAGCGCACGCACGCATGAATGCACTCGCGCGCACACGCACACATACATACGCGCGCACGCACGCACGCACGCACGCACACTCACACGCACGCACGCACGCACGCACACTCACTCACACACACACACACACACACACACACACACACACACACACACACGGTTAGAGTGTGAATAGGGGTGAGGAAGGAGGGAAAGTGGGGGAGAGGACGGACTGACAGGTCGACAAATTGACGGAAGCTGCCTACAGAAGGTTAAGACCTGTAAATACGCCATTCAGGGTGCACGGAAGATGACATGTCAACCAATCAAATCAAAGCAAATCAAAACGAAACAAAACAAAATCAATTTCCTCTACAAATAAGTACACGTTAGATATGCACATATCCGTATGAGCAATTGAAAATTCAAAATAAAAGTAGAAAGGTCATCGTCATCATCATCATCCTCGTCATCGTCGTCGCCGCCGTCGTTGTGGTCGTCGTCATCATAATCATTATTGTGATCATTATCGTAATCATCATCATCATCATCATCGTCATCGTCATCATCATCATCATCATCATCACTACCACCACCACCACCCACCGTTATCATCACCTTTCGTAACTGAAGCATGCATTCATGTCATGTTAATGCCGCAGGTCAGAGTACAATCAGTCCTGTAGCCTAAACCTCGGAGAGAGAGAGAGAGAGAGAGAGAGAGAGAGAGAGAGAGAGAGAGAGAGAGAGAGAGAGAGAGTGGGGTGGGTTGGTGGAGGTGGGGGTAGAGGGTGGAGGGAACATACACACTCAATGACCAGGTAGAACACAGTCGGGTCGTCCGACATCGGAGACACTTGTCAAACGGTGTAGGGGACAACGAGACGCCTCTCTTTATCTTTAACCCAGGGAAGAAACATTCGGGGACCTGTCCTAATACAATATCTTTTTTTTTTTTTTCAAGGATAGCATTTCTCATTTCAACCTTTTCATTTCACTAACACTAGCACTGTTTTGTAATTTGTTTGCTTTTTTTTCTCGTTTGCATGTTTGTTTTTATTGTTGGTGTTTTATACTGTTATAAATAATAAATAAGTATACTATGTTTAAGACAGGTTACCGGTAAGATGTTGAAACTAAACTGTGAAGAAATCCTCAACGATCAGTCTACATGTAAAACGCCATGTACTCAGACATAAAATTAGAATAAAATTAAAAAAAAAATAAATAAACAAAAGAGAGAAAGTGTGGCATGGAAGACTCGAACATTAGATCTCTGGCATTACCAATGTACGTGCCAACCGTCACACTCACGGTGGTGACCCGAGTGCTTTCGAGCGAAATGCCTGGGTCAAATGTGACATGGAAGGCATTCTAATGCATATGCACCGAGCAGGGTCAACTTCAAATATCAAACCCGCCTACGTGGTGAATTTATCATCTGTTGCTGTCGAGCAGCTTCAGTAATTATATACTTATGTAATGATAACGAGATACTTGGTTTCATTGTCTCGGCCAAGATCGTTAATGCTATTGACGGTTCTGCCAATCGTCTATCAAAGACGATAGCAATAGCTGGGTGCTGAGAATACTGGACTTTCGGTGTCAAGGGTCGTGAGTTCGAATGCCGGTAGCGACTGATGGGTGAAGAATGTAGGGGCGGGGTGGACAGTTCAATGTCTCAGACCAACATATTCCAGACCTAACTGGAAAAAAAAAAAAATCAAGAGCAAGCTGAACAATAGAAGTTCTTGATGAACAAGCTCCCCTCTGTTCTTTGGAACACGATGCATCCCAAGCGCCAGTTGAATCATTTTATGTGGATCTGATCCATACACACTCGCCGAATCAAGTTAACAGCACATCGAAGCCCCTTTTTATCTGTATAAGCTCATTGGGTCGTTTTCCAAAATCATTATGGCATGTTCTACATAATCAGAATCTCATAGAATGCCCTTCTTTCTGAACTTACATATCCAAGTGCACATTTTCTGTGAAGTTGTTTGTGTTGTTTTTTTTTTCAGCGTTGCTGCCTTAAAAGAGATGTTTTTCTCTCAAAATTCAGAAGTGATACTGGTCTGAATTAGCTGATGTCACCCAAGTTTTGTTCTATTGTAATGTACACACTCCATCGGCTATCCAGCGTACGTTGCCTGCTAATCATCAAGTTCCTCCATGATGATCCCATCAGCGTGTAGAGCCACTCCCCACAAGCCACTCAAGGACATTGGAGCAATTCTCATACACCCAGCCATGAAATGGCTACGTCTCTTTCTTTTCTTTTATATATATATATATTTATTTATTTATTATATATATACTTCAAGTTATTGGCTTGTGATTGAACATTTCCCCTGATGCTGCAGACCACATCAAGCCCGGGTTTCAAGTGATGCCTCTTTCAGATAATCGAATACATTTTCGTGAGATGCTGTCCAAGAGTTTCTTTGTTCACTGCAATCCCCAGACTCTGGCTACTGTAACAGTTTCCTGGCGAACTGGAAGGGGTCTTTGAAGATGTGTGTTTTGGTTTTCTTGTTCTCTCTGCTTGCTGAGTCTGCTATGCTGAGGGCACGGGTGTTTTGCTTTCAGGTCTTCCCACAGCATCCTTAGCTTTTCAACATTCAAATCCTGACGCACTTTCACTGTCTAGTGAGTGTCTTTTTTTTTTTTTCTCGCTTCTGGATGTACTCAGAGCGAAGTAGGGAGGTGAGAGAAATACAGAAGAACACGGAGGGATGTATCTGTTAGGAGGGAGGGAGGTGAGTGGTCGGTCAGTCGATACAGTAGGAAGAAAGGGGACATTTAGGAACCGAACAGGGACAGGGAGACGGACATTAGATACAAAATGAAGAAATGGAACATCGGAGGGAGGCGTGGGGAGGGGGGGGGGGGGGGGGGGGGGGGGGGGGGGGTAGGGAGGGGGAGGGATATTACAGTGTAAGTAGTGGTAGCACTAGTTCAAATTTGTACGCCTACTAATGTAAGACAAAGGGACAGAATTATGGGAAAGGGAGACGTTTCCCACAGAAAACGGTCATTATCTTTCAAGATAACCGTGATGCTAAACTCTTCCATGGGGAAAAAGGGCGGGCCCTATCATCACTGCTCTCCTGAGGAACGGTAACTTTTCCTCGAAAAAAAAACCCAAAAAAAAAACAGGGGAAATAGATACAATAGGATTATGAAGCGCGTACGCTTCAGTCGCCTTAAATGATTGGTTTCCCGGGGAAGACAGTTGAAAACTGCAACTATCCTTCCACACAATGAGAACAGGGAATGGGTTATGATCACTTTTCTTAAGAAAAAGAAAGTACTGTACCTTTCAAGAAAAGAAGTGATGATAAATGCCCGATTGTGTCTTTTTTTTTTTCTTTTGGGGGGGTGGGGGGTCTAAACACAACATCAGTGTGCATGTGGATTTGTTTGTTTATTTGTTTGTCGTGTCATCCATCCCATTGCCACACGTTGGCCTACTCTTATCTTTTGTGTTTGTTTGTTTATTTGTTTGTCGTGTCATCCATCCCATTGCTACACGTTGGCCTACTCTTATCTGAAAAATGGAATGGGATTTCACATGTGGATATGACCGTTTTTCTTCTTCTTTCTTTTCTTTTCTTTTTTTTTTTAATGCGTCATTTAACGCACGGAATCTCGGCTTGAAGTCTCTTCAGAGGAATTAGAGGGATAGGGTGGATTAGGAATGTTGAGTCTGCACAGAAGTTAACTCTGAAGAAAAAAAAAATTCTTCAAGCTCAATGCCTTGAGCGGGGAATGGAACTCACGACCTCGGAACAAACAATACCCTGAACTGACATCATCAGTGTGTGTGTGTGTGTGTGTGTGTGTGTGTGTGTGTGTGTGTGTGTGTGTGTGTGTGTATGTGTGAGTGTGGGCGTCTACGTGCGTGTGCGTGCGTGCATATGTGTACGTGTGTGTGTGTGTGTGTGTGTGTGTGTGTGTGTGTGTGTGTGTGTGTGTGTGTGTGTCTGTGTGCGTGTGTGTGTGCGTGTGTGTGTGTGTGTGTGTGTGTGTGTGTGTGTTACTTTTTAAGGATGAAGGCTGTTCTTCTTCCTGAAAAACAGGGAAAAAAACGATTATTTTGAGTTGGTAGAGCCAGTATGCTCTCATGGAGATACGACTGCCAGGCGTTCTTCGTCGCACTCTCACATGCCGCAATGGCTGATGAATTATCTGCAAAAAAAAAAAAAATCGATCTATGAGATCTAAAAAATAGGCTACCTGGACAAACAGACCTACAGTCTCCACTCTGACAAAGGACATGAGTGAATCACCCGTCCCAATGATGTTCCAAGGTTTGGGAAAAGAGAGTGTGTTATGTATTTACACAGGTGAGGTCAGTTTAGAGGTGTTTGATATCAGAGTCATACTGGTCAGGTCCAGGTAATTAGTTGTCTGGCATGTGAAGTAGGCCTACCTCTGCACTGTGGACAAGTCACTTCGGCGACATTATCTACCCCGGGTCAGCGTCGGGGCCAAGGTTTAGGTCCGGTGAAACATTATGATGACTGTGATTAATTTTCCTGTGTTCATTTATTTCTTATACAACACCGAGACAAACACGGTGCAGATAGGTCAATCCATCCTTTCAATGACACCAGTCATGCATGCGAAGGAAAATCGAGAGCTGCTAATCATGCATGCGAAGGAAAATCGAGAGCTGCTAACTTTCAGGTACACCGCCCCCACCCCCACCCACCCCTACTTCCACCTCCTTCCCCCCCCCCCTCCCCCCTTTGAAGTAAGGGGGCGGAGAGGGAAGGCAGATTACCTACTGTACCTTCCCCATCCCCAATCTTTGAAGCCAAAAATAAAGACAGCATGATAAGGTACGTTTCCCCGGCCCCCCGCTTTCATACAAATTTGGAAGATAAGAGAACACCCCTCTTAAACATTTGAAAAAAAAATGAGTGCTCCCCCCCCCCCCGCGCGCGCTTTCGTTAGAATCTGGAAAACACACACGCGCGCTCACGCATGCATACTATGTGTGTACCAAATATCCCTTTTCTTTGTTGTTGTAAATAGTTTTTTAAAATTTGTTCCTTCTTGAATTTCTTCTTCCAATTTCGTTCGTTTTATTTCTATTACCACTATCATTATTCGTTATAATTATCCTTTTATTCTGCCATTCTTTAATTTTTCTTTTTTTCCCCCTCTCACCCAGGCTGCTGTGAATCCGCCACGTCAGAAAGGCTATGCAGACGCCACGTCTGCTCCCTGCCACGTTAGTGGCGGTCCTTCTCCAACTTCCCCATGGGCTTCCACAGTCTTTCGCTTCTTCTCATCAAGATTTCGTCGACCAGACCCTTCATCCCACCTATTTTCAACGCTTCGAGCAACTGTCACACATAATCTCTCTCGCACGAGACCCTGATTTTCGGAACAAGTTTGTTCATTTCCAAAGAGAGGTCGTCAGGGAGTGAACTCCCTGTCGTCTGCTACGGTGCTGAAAGACATCCAAGCAGTTGTGGCGAAAGTGGCGGGCGGGTGACCGTACGGGTTGGGAGCTGAAGGATGGATCGGCACGGCGAGACTATGGGGAGCACGCAGTGTCTCCTGTGTGTAGTGGTCACACGACGATCATTGTCGGCGGTATTATGACTGAGCAAGTCTGGGCAGTGCCATGTAAGTATTCATAGGTTTCTAGATCAACTAAGTTTTGTTGATCCGTAGCTGTTATGGCTGGGGGGGAAATAATAAAGAAGAGAAAGCAAAAAAAAAAAAAAAAGAAAAGGGAAAGTATTCTCTTTTTTTGTTTTCCTGCTTAGTTTCATTGACCCTTTCGTTTCATTCCAAATTTCGTGACCGAATTTCCCTCCATTCCTCATTCAACAGACTGGCTGTTTCATTCCACCACCACTATCCCCACCCTTCCCAGCCCGCCCCCCATTCCATTCACTTCAGCCTCTTAAAATTGCTCTCTTCACCCCCCCTCCCTCCCCCCCCCCCCCCCCCCCCCCCCCCCCCCCCCCCCCCCCCCCGCCCCCCTTTGAACTCCCCCCATCCCCCCCTCCCATCCTCTCCACGCCTCTTCGTAGTGATGCCTTGACATTTCTATCGTCCAACATTAAATATTTACCTCCCTTTTTTTCTCATCTGTGTCTGCCTGATCTCTTCGTCGCTTGTTCTTACTGGGTCCTTCGTTTTGTTTTTGTTTTTGTTTTTTTTTTTCTTCTCTGTACGCAGTGAACAGTTTACTCAGTTCTTTCCTGAAAATGACTTCTTCCTTCTCTGCCAATCGGCTTACTCTGTTTTTAGCTTCCCTAATCAATTTTCCGTTCTGTCTCATTTCTACCTCCTATATCTACTGGCCAACTCATGTCCCTCACTAGATTCCCTTTTTCACAGTCTGCTGACCGACAGTCCTGTCCTTTCTTTCTCCTCAGTAGATCGATTATTCTTTTATTTTCTGTGTTTCCTTTTTGTTTTAATCTATTGGCTTCCCTCCCTAAATGTTAACTTTCTTCTTCTATCAACCGACCGACTGATTAAAGCTAACTTCCGTCCCTAAGCTTTGCCATTCTTACTGTATCTATTTACCGTCTGATTCCCACCCTAAACGTTACATTTCTTTCTCTGTTCCCCTGACCAGCCGATTTCCCTCTATATTCCCTTTCTTCCTCTGTCAACTCTCTGAGTAACCACCCCCCCCCCCCCCCCCCTTCCTAAATGATCCCTTTCTTCCATAACTGCTAACCGACTGATTTCCCGTCCTAAACCCTCCATTTCTTTCTATGTTCTCCTGACCAACTGTTTTCCCTCCGTGGGTTTTTTTTTTTTTTTTTTTTTGATCAAGTAACTTCTCCATTTGAACGTTTCCTGTCTTCCTGTATCTCTACCCCCCCCCCCCCCACACCAC
The DNA here is from genome assembly GCA_016801955.1 of Conus betulinus. Lineage (NCBI taxonomy): Eukaryota > Metazoa > Mollusca > Gastropoda > Neogastropoda > Conidae > Conus > Conus betulinus. The sequence continues at coordinate 69,510 of JADBJO010005464.1, forward strand.
ACACACACACACACACACACACACACACACACACAATATTCCCTTTCATCCTCCATTTACTGATTAAATGGCTTCCCTGCCTGCACATTCCCTGTCTTCCTCTGTCTACCAACCGACTAACTTCCATCTTCGAACGTTCACTTTCTTCCTGTATTTTCCTTTCTGGACACCTTCCACTACTTCCTATTGAGAAGATCTCTCTCTCTCTCTCTCTCTCTCTCTCTCTCTCTCTCTCTCTCTCTCTCTCTCTCTGTCTTTGTCACTGCATCTGTCCGTCTCGTCTCTCTCTCTCATCTCTCTCTCTCTCTCTCTCTCTCTCTCTCTCTCTCTCTCTCTCTCTCTCTCTCCCCCACCCCCGCCATTTCTTTCGCTTCCTACACGCCTCTGTGTTTTTCTCTCTGATGTCGGCTAACTTGACTCTCAGATATTCCCCTCACCCCACCACCCCTTCTCCCACCCTTCTCCAACATCTTCCCTCCCCATCGCCACCCCTCCTCCACCCCCGCCCACCCCACCATCTCCCTCCCTCCTCACTCGCCGTTTCAAAACTAAATGTAAGATTAACGTCCTGTAATCTAGATTCTCTGTGACGACGAATGGTGAAGAGAGAACATTTTACAGACATCTGGCAAAACACGTGACTGTCTTTTACTTACATCTGTAGACGTAATCGCTAACTTTGCTGCTTCTCATTGTGCCCGATCCACCCTGTTTCTCCGGATACTAACACGTTCTGAGCGCTGGTGCAGTTGTGGACGCGATCGGAAAACCGCCGGCGGGCGTTCTTCAAGGGGCAACTCGCTGGCCGGGGGCGTACGAGCTGTGCAAGTTGCTGACCCTCGGACCTTTCCCCAACTACACGGGCCTCCCCCCCACCTCCGGAAAATACTGCACCGCTACTGTTCGGCGAACACGCGTGAGTTTGTTTTTTTTTTTTTGTTTACAGATTAGCTTTTAACTACGTTTTTTTTTTGTGTTGTGGTGGTAGTGGTGGTGGGTGGTGGTGGTGGTGGTGGTGGTGGTGGTGTGTGTGTGTGTGTGTGTGTGTGTGTGTGTGTGTGTGTGTGTGTGTGTGTGTGTTTTGTTGTTGAGAAGATTGTACCAGTGTGTCCACAGCTGTATTAAGTAAAAAGCCAGTGCATCAATCAATGCGTCGCAGACTGAACAGGATGGAACCAGTAACCTTTAGTCAGCACTGGAAAACACTTGCTGGTTGTAGAAATTACTGGGTGGCACCAGCGGGCGGTAGAGAGCATAGGGTGACACCGTGTAAGAAGTTTTGGGAAACACCGTCGTGTTGTAGGAAGTATTTAGGTGGCGCCAGCAGAGTTCAGGCTGTGGATGATATCAGCAGGCTGTAGACTGTGTTGGTGACGCCAGATGGGTTTTGGCCGTGTCGAGTTGCGCCTGTGGTTTTTTGATGTTCTGCTGTGCGGCGCCTGTGGCTTTTGATGTTCTGCTAGACTGCGCCTGTGGGTTTTGCTGTTCTGCTGTGCGGCGCCTGTGGATTTTGATGTTCGTTTGTGCGGTGCCTGTGGGTTTTTGATGTTCTGCTAGGCGGCACCTGTGAGTTTTAATGTTCTGCTACGCGGCGCCTATGGCTGTTTATGATCTACTAGGCGGCGTCTGTGGATTTTCATGTTCTGCTAGGCGGCGCCTGTGGGTGTTTAAATTAAGATCTATTTGGCGGCGCCTGTGTCTTTTGATGCTCTGCTAGGTGGCGCCTGTGGGTTTTGATGTTCTGCTGCGGCGCCAGTGGGTTTTGATGTTCAGCTGTGCGGCGCCTCTGGGTGTTTATGTTCTGCTAGGCGGCGTCTGTGGGTGTTTATGTTCTACTAGACGGCGTCTGTGTGTTTTGATGTTCTGCTAGGCGGCGCCTGTGTGTTTTGATGTTCTGCTATACTGGACGTTCTGGTGTATGCTTATACTGGACATTTCGATGATGGTTATATCGGCCAGGACTTGGTTGGGTGATACCGGAAATGTTCTAGAATGAGCAGGGTAGCGTGGAGTAGTAGATCGCATCGATGTGATTTGCTGATGAATAGGAAAGGTTTCCCTTTTTTTCGCCTTTTGGAAATGCCTTTACAGTGATTTCGACGAAAAAGTCACTATGAATGGAAATAATAAGCTTAGAAGGAAGTGGGGAAGTTCGAGGGTTAGTGGGGGGGGGGGGGGGGGGGGGGGGGGGGGGAGTGTGGGGGGGGGGAGAAAATTGCAGCTGGAATTCTCATTTTGTATTTTTGTTTTGCAATGTATTTCCCAGACTGTGTTGGCATAAACTGTATGCGTGGACTGTAGCGTTTTTTTTTTCCCTTCACGAACTTGATTTTGTAATTATTGGAAAGCTCACTCTTTCATTCTGTTTTTGTTTATTTGTCTGCAGACTGCTGCGCTTCCAATCGATCGATTTTACGTGGGTATCTGCATTCCTGACAGCTGTTCGGCTCGGCCCCTGACATAAGCGCCATTATCCGTCAATGTGAGCAACAGCTGTACAGTGGTAGTGGAGACAGCTGTGAGGGTAAAGGATGAACGTGAGCAAAAGCAGCAGCAAGAATAGATGTGGTGGCAGTGGCAACCGCTGACAGTAAAACGACTGCAGCTGCAGAACTCGTAATGCTGCTAGTAGTAGTAGTAGTAGTAGTAGTAGTAGTAGTAATGATAGTAGTAGTAGTGGTGGTAGCAGTAGCAACAGCAGCAGCAGCAATAGTAGTAGAAATTAATAGCAGCAATAGTAGTAGTATAGTAGTAGTAGTAGTAGCAGTAGTGATAACAATAGTAGTGGTGGTGGTGGTAATAGAAATAATAATAGTGATCGCTATTGTTATTGCTGTGATAGCAGCAACAGCAGCAGTGGTAGTGGTAGTAGTTGTGGTAGTAGTGGTAGTGGTGATGGTGGTAGTAGTAGTGGTGGTAGTCTTAGTTGTTGTCATTGTGTAATAGTCGTTTTTAATGTTGTAGTTGCAGCTGTTGCAGGAGCAAGAGTAA
>JADBJO010005464.1:80000-90000 GCA_016801955.1 Conus betulinus
ACAACACGACACAGTATATTCCATAACATGACAGAATATCCCACACAAATAACAAAACAGTAGATCCCACGGCATGACAGAATTTCCCACATAGATAACAAGATAGTTTATCCCATAACATGACAGAATATCCCACACAGATAACAAAACAGTATATTCCATAACATGACAGAATATCCAACACAAATAACAAAACAGTAGATCCCACGGCATGACAGAATATCCCACACAGGTAACAAGATAGTTTATCCCATAACATAACAATATCCCACACAGATAAGAAGACAGTATGTCCCTCCCAAATATAACAAGATAGTTTATCCCATAACGTGACAGAATATCCCACACAAATAACAAAACAGTATATCCCATAGCATGAAAGAATATCCCACACAGGTAACAAGATAGTATGTCCCACTCAGACAAGAGTCAGTGTATCCCATAACAAGACAATATGTCCTACACAGGTAACAAAACAGTTTATCCCATAACAGGACAGCATGTCCCACAAGTATATCCCATACCAAGACAGAATATCCCACACAGATAACAAGACAGTGTATCCTGAAACAAGATAGGATAATGTCCCAAACAATAACAATTACGGCATGTCCCAGAATACCACGGTGTATCCCACACAGATAACAAGACAGGATATCCCATAATATCCCAGTGTATATCACACAAATAACAAGACAGAGTATCCCATAATACCACAGTGTCCCACACAAATAACAAGACAGCTTATCCCATAATACCACAGTATATCCCCCACACAGATAACAAGACAGCATATCCCATAATACCCTGAGTGTATCCCACACAAGATAAAAGACAGTAAATCCCGTAATACCACAGTGTATCCCACACAGATAAAAGACAATATCCCGTAATACCCCAGTGTATATCCCCACACAGATACCAAGACAGCATATCCCGTAATACCACAGTGTATCCCACACAGATAACAAGACAGCATATCCCGTAATACCACAGTGTATCCCACACAGATAACAAGACAGCATATCCCATAATACCCCGAGTGTATTCCACACAGATATCAAGACAGCATATCCCGTAATACCACAGTGTATCCCACACAGATAAAAGACAGTATATCCCGTAATACCATAGTGTATCCCACACAGATAACAAGACAGCATATCCCATAATGCCGGAATAGCTCAGTTGGTAGAGCGCCGGACTCGTGATCCTGAGGTTACGGGTTCGAATTTCGGTACAGGGGGGATTTTTCCCTCGGAGTTAACATTGGTTCTGACTCCATTTCCCATACAGCCCTTCGATTGAGACTATAAACCGAGGCTCCGTGTGTGAACGCACGCATAACATCTTGCACACACGCAAAATCCCATCACCAACTTACGGAAGAGAAGGCCAGTTGGGCCGTGGTATGGACGACACGTTACACATGGCATGCACCCTGCGTGAGAGATTGATAGAATGGAGGAAGTAAGGAAATTGAGTGAGCGATATTGAAAGATATTGACTGGATGACACGGGAAAACGACTGAATGAAGCGCCGGCTGGCAGCTCTTCAGTCGGCACTACCCAGGTAGGCAGCCCGTTGTGTAAACGAGTGTGGATTGTAAAGCGCTTAGAGCTTGGTCTCGAGCCGAGAATAGGCGCTATATAAGTATTCATTATTATTATTATTATGCCACAGTGTGTCCCACACAGATAACAAGACAGCATATCCCGTAATATCACTATGTATTCCACACAGGTAACGAATACACCTATTCGGCAACATGAACAAGAGGTGGAGTTTCCAGGCCATCAGCAACGCCACCGTCTCTGTGGACTCGTTCTTCGTACTGAGGTAGGTGTTGACTGATGGCCACCAGGTAGGGGATTGTTAGAACACTTGTCACTCTCTACTCCTGCTTGTCTGTTCTTTTTTCTCTTCTTTTTTGTTGTTTGTTTGCGTGTTTGTCTGTTTTCTTTTTTGTTGAATGGTCAGCCAGTTTGGTTTGATTTCCGAGTTGTCTTTTTTTTTCACTTGTTTCTTTTCTCTCTGTGAACTGATCTTCGTATATCTGTTGTCTCATGCTGGATTATCGTCTCTCTCTGCCTCTGTCTGTCGATCTGTCTGTCTGTTTGTCCGACTCTCTCTCTCTCTCTCTCTCTCTCTCTCTCTCTCTCTCTCTCTCTCTCTCTGATCATTGCATACCTGTTGTCTCAGGCTGGCGTATCATCATCATCATCACTCTCTCTCTCTCTCTCTCTCTCTCTCTGACTGAGGTATGTCTAATTTTGTATCTGCTGAAAAAAAATGGTCCAATATTAAATTGGTCAGTATTTCAAAAAGTCATCAACAAACAGCAGACGACCAAGAAGGATCGTTGTGGTGGGGGAGGGTGCTGGGGTGGTGGGTGTGGGGGGCTGATGAAACCTGGACAGTCATGCGTTCCAGGCAGTTATCGACATTTTCTTTTCCCCGTTAAAAAACATCATCTCTTCATGGAAAAGAAACTCGGCGAGTAATTCAGAAAGTTTTTTTTTTTTTTTCATCCGTCATTCTCTTACGGATAATTGTGAATATTGCCAGCTTCAGGGGTTCTTTATTTTTCCCTTTCCCCTAGATAAATTCTCTTTGAAAAAGACGTCTTCCATAAAAAAAAAGGCCACGTTACACTGAAAATGCAAGTCTGTATGTTTGTTTAGCATTCATAGAACGTTCAGGATTTTTTTCTGATAAAATTCACATTGATATTTGACTGAACGAAATATACAACGGAGAGAAATGATGTTTGAAGGCAACTTGGTGTCGAAAATAAGTGGGGTCCGTCGGCTCCGGTTTCTCCAAAATGTGCGCACGAACAGAAAAGTTGTAATTGCTGTGTGTACCTAGGTTTTGTTCATTCATATATGACTCTTGGACTATAGCAAATATATGTTAGATGTCTGTCCATTTTGATTTATTTTTATCTTTATTTGATTTTGTCGAAGTGTATTTTACTATAGCAAATTTTTTCAAGGTGTATTTTATGTAAATCAAGTCGAGAATGAAATGTATGCAAGCATTCTGGAACACCGCCTGGTAGACATGTTAATTAATGGTAATACAAGTCTGATTTTGTATCTCGATTTAAATTTCTCAAATAATTATAAGCAGGGAGTAACAGCCTAACTGACTTCTGTCCACGTGAGAAAATATGTTAAAACCCGCATTTTTTCTTTACCTGTCCGGGAAGATAAAATCTGTTGACAGAAACAAGCTCAACGATGAAGTGAATAGCGCCTTTCTCTCAATAGATTATCATCTCTTTCTAAGGGCTAAATGTCAACGCGGCCGAAATGACAACTTCAGATCAGTCCTTGACATCCCCTTTACAATGTCTCTCTCTCTCTCTCTTCTTCTCTCTCTCTTTCTCTCTCTCTGTGTCTCTCTCTCTCTGTCTCTGTGTGTGTGTGTGTGTGTGTGTGTGTGTGTGTGTGTGTTGTGTGTGTGTGTGTGTGGTGTTTGTGTTTGTGTGTGTTGTGTGTGTGTGTGTGTGTGTGTGTGTGTGTGTGTGTGTGTGTGTGTGTGTGTGTGTGTGTATGTGAGTGTGTGTGTGTGTGTGTGAGTGTGTGTGTGTGTGTGTGTGTGTGTGTGTGTGTGTGTGTGTGTGTTCAGTGGACTCCTGGTGTCCTACCTATCTCTCAAAGAGAGAAGAAGAAGGGCATAAAAACTCAACTGGTTCCTCTTCTATTTCCATCGGTTCTGGAGGTGAGTTTGCTTATGTCGTGGGGTGTTTGCTTGCATGTGCAATTATGTCCTGTTGGCGCGGAGACCTGACAGTCTTTTTGCTAGCTGTGTCAGTATTTTCATTTTTATTTTCATTTTTTGTGAGAGCACATTTGTAAGGCGCGCAGGAAAAAACGTCGTAGGGCTGATTTAAATACAAGATTTTTTTTTTTTTTTACTGGAAGTTAATGTTCTTCTCAATCATTGTCTGGTTAATTTTTAAACTATTGAATGTTTCTGCTGTTACACTAGTGCAAGGCAAGGAGTTTCAAATATTGATAAGTCGGTAAGTTAAATACAAGGTTTGCAGAAGGACTGATTTAACAAAAGGGTCTGTTCATTTTATGCGATCTCTGGTGTCAGAACAATTTGATGAGAATAGTAATGTCGTGGCTCCATATGAAGAAGTGAGTCACAACATTCAACGCCTTTCCCTGATTTACGAGTTTAGCCTTCCGGAAGATTTAATCACCCACCCCCTCCCACCCACACCCCCATCCTTGCCAGTAACTTATCTGGTGTGGGGGGTGGATGAGTGGGGGGTGGGGGGGGGAGTCCCTTCCCTCCTATCCGTTTACGTGCATCGCACAAAATTTTGCGGTGTGTCGATTGTTTTAGAAGACGCCCATATTGTATTGCGCCATGTTTTTCTTTCTCTTTCCTTCTTTTGTTTTCTTTTTCAGTTCGATCGTTCCTTCTGTCGTTGGCCTTTTCGTATGATTTTTTTTTTTTCATTTAGTAACATATTTATTCATTTCTCCGCCTCTGATAGAAATGGCATTCAATAGTCTGGCCATGGGAAAACGTAACCAGATGTTCGTTACAATTTTTATGCATAATATCATATAACATGTTTTTTACTGGAGTACAAAGTCATACTTTTAAGTGATCCTAATTCATAAGAAAATGGCATTTTTTTTAAAATGTCTGATTTCTTGTTATCATAATCGGTACTTGTACATTGTGTTAGAGCATGGAATTTCGCCTTAAGTACTCCGCGCCGCGGTCACACTTTTTCGTACTAGTACTATGTACGCTGCACGTTCAGTCATCTCTCTCTCTCTCTCTCTCTCTCTCTCTCTCTCTCTCTCTCTCTCTCTCTCTCTCTCTCTCTCACACACACACACACACACACACACACACACACACACACACACACAAGATTCGATACTCTTTAAAATACATGCACAAGATTCTTCACTGAGTTGCTGTTCAAGAATTCAGAAATCTCTACTCGTCCATATAAACTCGTCCATTCAAATTCGTAAAACTGTATACAAAGACGTATGTACATGTACACAAATTTCGGAAACTGGAATCTCTCTTTTATAAGCTTAAAAGTTAACGCTCTTTGTACAAAATTCCACAGAAATCTACAATGCGCTTGTGGAGCAGTCGACAGTTTCAGTACTCTGCATTTTTTTTTTTTTTTAATTGTTTCTATTTTAACTCATCTCTCTCCAACTTCCGACAAAAAGATTCCCCATGCATTTTCCAGAATCTCCACGCCTTTTTTACATTTTAAATTCGTTGATGTTAAGCCCAGTTGGCTCGTTTGTGTAAATATTTCCACGTTTTTTGTTTGTTTTGTTTCTTTCTTTCTTTTTTTTTTTTTGTTTGTTTGTTTTCTTTTTAATGCTTTATTAATTATCTTTTAAATTGTTACATTTAGAACAGTCACACACACACACACACACACACACACACACACACACACACACACACACACTGACTGACTGAAACCATTTACTGTCAGATTAACATAGTGTTGTACTGACACTTTAAAAAAAACTTAATGAATTAATGAGAAAAAGAAAATAATACAAATAACATCTGAATGACATGAAAATCATAATGAAAAATTAACAGGGAAACATTTTACATTTATAAGTAAAATAATAAAATCAGAAATTGTAACAATAAAATAAGTTACATCTTAACTGTACTGAAAATTTTTTAAAAAATCTCTCTCTCTCTCTCTCTCTCTCTCTCTCTCTCTCTCTCTCTCTCTCTCTCTCTCTCTCTCTCTCTCTCTCTCAGAACACCATAAAAGAGAGAGAGAAAAAAGACACACACCCCAACACATGTACACAAAAAACACACACCATCCCAACACACACACACACACACACACACACACACACACACACACACACACACACACACACATACACACACACACACACACACACACACACACACACACACACACACACACACACATCACACATGCTCACACACACACACACACACACACACACACACACACACACACACACACACACACACACACATCATTCATACTCACACACACACACACACACACACACACACACACACACACACACACACAACATCATCATACACACACACACACACACACACACACACACACACACACACACACACACACACACTCAAAAACATATCCACACAGAAAACGTATAGACGTACGCACAACATACACTCACATATAAACAAAACCAAGTTCTCTCTCTCTCTCTCTCTCTCTCTCTCTCTCTCTCTCTCTCTCTCTCTCTCTCTCTCTCTCTCTAAATCTATCGCTCATTTTTGTAATTTCACGGGCAGTTCTTCTTCTAGATCTATGGCTCCATTTTGTCGTTTCATGGGTAGAACTTAATCTGTCTCTCTTTTGTCGTTTTCGTGGGTAGTTTCTTCTTCTTCTTCTTCTTCTTCTTCTTCTAAGTCTATTGCTCTTTTGTCGTTTCGTGGGTAGTTCTTCTTTCTTCTTCTTCTTCTTCTTCTTCTTCTTCTTCTTCTTCTTCTAAGTCTATCGCTCCTTTTTTGTCGTTTCATGGGTCGGCCCTTTACCTGCGGTCCGTCGGGGGGTGACGACGATGTGTTGTCAGACTGACCCCGGCCTACATGCTGGTGATCATGGTGTTCACCTGCCTCAGCCCCTACTGGGGCTCTGGGCCCTTCTGGCCGGGCCGTCACATCGGCGACCGGGCCAACTGCGAGGACAACTGGTGGAAAAAACCTCCTCTACATCAACAACGTCGTCGACTCCAATAAAGAGGTAAAGGGGGGGGGGGGGGGGGGGCGGGTTGTAGGAGAGGGGGGTTGAGTGAGGTAAGGTGAAGGTGGAAGAGACAAGATAAGAAGGGGGGGAGGCTGGGGGAGGAAGGGGAGAGGTGGGGGAGAGAAAGAGACTCAGCTGTAAAATAAACTGTTGGAAAAAGAACTCCACCACAGCAACCACATTGTCGATCGCAACAAAGAGGCAGCAGAGGGGGGAAACGTTGTCGTAGAAGAGGGGTGGTAGGGGTGAGGTGAGGTAAGGATGGAGAAGAAAGGATGAGAAGACGGAGGGAGGGAGGGACGGGTGGAGGAGAAAAAAGACCCAGCTGTGACATAAGTTGTTGAAAAAAAAAAAAGAACTCATCACAGCAACCACATTGTGGATTCCAATAGAGAGGTAGAGCAGTGAGTGAGTAGGAGAAGCTGGGAAGAGAGGGAGTGGAGATGTGGGTTGGAAGAAGGTGGAGATGGGGGCTATGGTGTGACGATGGTGGGATGGGGCTGGGAGGGAGGAGAGGAGACTCGTGAAAGAAGAAGGACGGAGAGTGATCCAACTTGAATTTTTTTTTTTTTTTTTTTTTTTTTTGTTAAACTTTCGCTCTGACGACGTCATCTAATCCAATACAGAGGTAGAGCGTAGGATTGGGGTTGCGACTCGGGAGACAGATGAAGAGAGAGAATGGAGGTGGGGAGGGAGGCCGAAATGTAAGTTGAACCGGCGTTAAAACGTCCACTTGAACTATGTGACGGACGTCGATGAAATGTTGACTCAAATGTAACCTTCTTGACATTTTCAGAGGATGGTTTTCTGCAGCTACTACTACTACAACAACTGCTACTACTGCTGCTGCTACTGCTGCACTACTACTGCTACTACTGCTGCTGCTGCTACTGATACTTCTACTACTACTGCTTCTGCTGCTGCTGCTGCTGCTGCTGCTTTCTCTTCCTCTGTTTCTTGTTCTTGCTCCTCTTCCTCTTTCTCATCGTCTTCTACCTCTGCCTATTTCTCCTTATATATTTCTTGCTCTTATGTTTTCCTTTTTTTGTTCACTCTTCTTCTTCCTCATATTCTTCTCATTCTTGTTATTTTTTTTTTCTTTCTCTTCTTCCTCTTTCTTCTTCATATAACTTTTTGGTCTTCAATTCCTGCTCCTGCTCCTCCTCCTCCTCCTCCTCTTCTTGTTTTCATTCTTCGTCCTCCACCTGCTCCTCCTCTTCTTCCTCTCCTTCTCTTTTTTTCATGTCTAGAAGTTTTCATGAAAATTTTCTTCAAAGATGTCTATTCAATGCAGTACATGCAGAAGATGTGTGTTTTTTTCAGTTAACAATGTGTTTAGAAGAGAAGCTGTAGCACCCAAACTTATCTGAATCTTTCAGTTAACAATGTGTCAGAAGAGAACCTGTAGAATCCAAAGTTATCAAACTTAACAGCCTAAGCCAGTGTTCTTTTTTCATGTCGTGACAAAGTGATAAAAACGAACTTTCGGCTCGTTTCACTGGTGAGGGTAGGGATGGTCACAGATAGGCCTTTTCATGTTACTACATGCTTATTTTTCGTTTTGCACAGTGTCTGGGGCAGTCCTGGTATCTGGCCAACGACATGCAGTTCTACATTCTCAGTCCCCTGATTTTTTGTTCCATTCTATTTGTGAGTATATATATCCACGCCCCTACCTTCTTTGTTCCTGTTCGTGTGTTTAGCTGATTGTTTTCGTTTGTCTGTCTGTATTTTCCCCAAATTTAAACTGGGGGTTGTAAATGAAAGGGAATGCTTGCTTCCTTTGGTAACCTTTAGAATTAAAAATTATGGGGAGAGCCTGCGTCTCTCGGTAACTTTTAATTTGCCGTTTTCTCTGGATTTACCAGCCCTATGAATATCAAACTTTGCAAGGCAGTAAATATTAGTAGGTGTTTTCCAGACATATCCATTACAGTCACGCGGCGCGGCAGGGGAGGCCACAAGACGGCAATAAAGGTTTTACGGATAAATCGGTGTCAAATAATTCCTGTTTTCTTATGAAGCAAAAGTGTCCTTTCATTTGTTTTGACGTTATAACCAAAAGGCAAAGCAGATCTTTCTTCTACAAATATCAAAACGTGTTTTATATAGCGACTGTCACAACTGCACATTCAAAGAAAATTTATCTGATAAATGTGACATAAAAATCGCGCGCGCGCGCGTGTGTGTGTGTGTGTGTAAAAATGTATTGAGATAGGCAAGCTAAAGATCAAGTCGAAGGTATAAGCGGAATTACCTTTAGAGATGTGTTGACCACCATCGACATCAAATTTACAGCCCCTCTCTGAAAGTGATCTGCCTCTCTGCAGTCTGTCACACGTGAACGCGAGGGAGCGGAGGTGGGGGTCGGGAGTTATCTCTTTTTAACCTTTTTGTTTAGTAGTGTGATTAACATGCGTGTGTTCTTGTTTGATGGGTCCTTTACGTCAAAAGCGCGTCGGAAAAGAAAGAAAGAAAAAGGGGGGTAAAACGACAATGCCAGGAAAAAAAAAAAAAGCATAAACAAAAATCATCTCCTTTTTTTTTGCAAAGCATCTGAACACAGGGCTCAGGTAGCGCTTCTGTTAAGTCATCCCTGTACAATCCGTCCCCTCTCACATACTGTTTTTATTTTTGGCAAACGGATTTTGCTTCATTTACGCATTTCTCCGATCTCAAGTCACTAATGGATGGCACTGGCCTGTCTGTCTTATTCCCCATACTTCATAATTAGTACTATAAGTCCATGGCATTGGGTCGGAAGGCCGCCGCCAAGGGATGCTATGGCTGTCATGGATCTCCAAATTTCTTCATCTTGGAACATTTCTTCATACAACTTGGTAAAGATGTCCCTTACAGTCTCACAGGACTTCTCCGGACTGCATTTGGCACATGCAACGTACCCACGGGTCTGGCTAGGGATCAACTTTTTCTCCCAGGCATGGAAAAAGGGCTGGTATGCCCATGGGGACGCTTCCGTGGAGACTCTACTGTATTGCAGCCAATGTCAGTCACACAATGGCATTTGGCAGGGAGCAGTTCTGTCCCTTGATGTCTTAATAGAACGCCGTGTGCGTGTGTACACCATGTGAACACGGCGCTGGCTTCCAAGGGTGGTGCAGGACTGCCTCCAGCCGCCTGGTTGGGGCAGTTTAGAACAGTGCTCCTCAGTGTATCACTGGCATCTTCGGGAGTACGTTTCTTCCGGT